>CAUHTR010007340.1:0-78053 GCA_959609185.1 Schmidtea polychroa
CAAATCAAAAGTCAAATTCTTGAAAATGTTTCTTCAAAACAATAACAGTGTGAGCTAAGACATTCAAAGTAAAGATTTACAATTTTAAATATCTCAATCAAAGAAACAATAAAAAATTTTAAATACCTAAATAATAAAGTTAGTCAAATATATTTCATATATTGTTTTGTGGAATCAAGGCATGAAATAATTATTTGCGGATAACAAGATTTTTCTCCTTCTTCTTTTTCTTCTCACAATTTTGTATTTTGGCTCTTAAAAGTATAATATTTGTTTGATTTTTACTTCTTTACATTATTATTTACCTAAAAAGACCTTTGAAATGTATATAAAATTAATTAATCTTGTAAATATAAATGTTTAAAATGCCGTTTAAACTTATTTTTAAAAAATTGACTTCTTTTTTGTGCTTAGTTCACCTGTAGATTCTTTCTGTAATAAATAAACTAATGACATCTATATTTTATGTGTTTCAATCTGGTGAGATAAGAATCCAACCAATATTGTCTCTAAATTTTACCCGAAAGATCAAATTTTGCTGACTTGTTTGTATTTGACACAAATAAATGTTTGGAAAAAATATCTCAAATGTAGAAGGTTTGTAATGCAAGATTTTCACAACAGACATTTCAATTTTTTATCTATTTTATATGTTGGATAAATATATTTATTCTTTTTCACGTATTAGGTAGTTAAATGGTTTGAACAAGGTTGACAATACCAACTTCGAACTTAATGTCATTGCATCACAGGTCACTAGTATGATAGCTAAAACCTTTCGGTCAAGAATGAAAGTAGAAATTATATCAGAATATAAAAAATACACTTTCTTGTACGTGAGCAACTTCTATTAAAAATTAGTGTTTAATAACAGTTCATTCTCGATCTAATTAACTATTGTAATAGTTTTCATTTCGTACTTTTTGTAAATTAACACTTCATTTTGTGAAGTGTCTTCTTTAAATTAAAATAGACCGTGATAGCAATGTTATAATTAATTTATTTAGCTTGCGCGAGGGAGTTCCCTTAGTTTCTCAATCATAACTTTTAAATAAAATATTTTTAAATAAAATATTTTAAATTTAAATATTAAATAAAAAATAAATTAAACAAGTCTTTTGTTAACATATGCAGAAATTGACTGATATATTCACATCATAATTTACTACACATTATTATTATTAGACATTATTACACACTATCATTTGTGTATTAATAAAAAAAATAAATATTAAAAACAATATAATTTACAATTACAAATAAGACAAATGATAAATGGATTTTTTAAAAAATTTATCGTAACCTGATTGTTGAATAAATAGTTAAACATGGTAACGATTGTATTATAAGAAAGCGTTACTCAAGCATTTGTTTTACAATATATTTCTACAGTTTTCCTGTAATCATCAGGTAGGATATAATAATTATGGAAATTATAGATTTTGGAACTAATTTATTAATTATATAAAATTTTTAATTAAAAATCTTTTATACCTTAAAAATTTATAAAAAATATAATTCAAATAATAAATAATTTCCTTTATTGTAGTAATTAGAAATAATTACATTTTAATAATTGCATTTTGTTTCGTGTATGAGTGGTGTTGATTTGTGCACTTTTTCCAGTGTTCGTGATAATTGCTGGTTTTGTGTTTGATGTGTTCGTTGAGTTTTGTTTGGAACGTTCCTGATGTGGAAAAGATATATTGATGACATTTTCATAGTCTCCACCTCTCAACATAAACTCCATTAACACCAATATACAGTTCACTCTTGAACTACCTGACCCCAGTGGCGTAGCTAGAGTACTTGGCGCCCGGGGGCAGGGATATTTTTGGCGCCCTGGGCTTACTATAAAAAAATTTTTGTGATATTAAAATAGACATATGTAAAAACGCCAAATATAAAATGCATATTAATAAATTCTAAAATAATATTTTAAAAAAATATAAAATATAAAATATAAAAATATAACAAAACTAGAAAAAAACTGGAAAACAGAAAAATAAAATCCATTTTTCATCGTTTATTTTAAAAAATTTTCAATGCTTGGCTATATTTATATATTTTATATATATTGCGTTCAATCCGGCGCCCCAAAAATTGTGGCGCCCGGGGCAACTGTCACCCCTGGCCCCCACCTCGCTACGCCACTGCCTGACCCAGAAAGCAAAATTGCTTTCTTAGATACCATGATAAGTCCTTCTGAAGGTCTGACACACTCACATTCAACACAGATTTATTCACTAAAAGTCTACACAGTGGACACATTCTTCCTTGGGAAAGTCACGTTCCACTCCAACGAAAAATCGCTTAATCAGTAGAAGAGAGAAAAAGAGCAATAAGCAACTGTTCGGACAAAACAAAAAACAAGAAACCCTTGAAAACTTCAAAACACGGTTTTTACAAAATGGATACCCAAATGAGTTTATAGAAAAAATACTTTTTGAGTGATTATAAATCCAATAGGCATAATACACAAAAGGAACATGTCAATAAGCCAGTATTATACCTAAGCTTCCCCTTTTTAAACAACAAGGCATGTAATACAATCAGAGCTTACATTTGTAATATAGAGTTGCCAGTTCATATTCGATAAATTTTTACAACCGCTGCACCTTTGAAAATACAGTTTCGTAAGTCTCAAAAATTAAAAATCTCTAACATCAGACTTATTTCATCGAGACTATGTATGCCAATCCTCCACCAAATGCTTTTGCTTCTCAAAAAACATTGTATACAAAATTATTTGCACAAGATGCGACGCATCGTACATAGGTGAAACACATAGAACGTTCCAAACAAGACTCAACGAACACATCAAAAACAAAACCAGCAATTATCACGAACACTGGAAAAAATTGCACAAATCAGCACCACTCATACACGAAACAAAGTGCAAAATATTACAAGATGCGTTCAAAAATGTGATAATGATCAGATTCACTTGAAAAAGGCAGTGCTGAAAGTTCACGAGTATCAAAAATATCGATATATTATTGATTTACATTCTTCAAGCTCTTTTTAATAAATTCAATGGAAAAAAAATCAGTGGTGAAATTGGAATAAAAAGTTCTTATAATTCTTATAACTAGAAAAAAATTATAAAATATTAAAATTTAAAACTATCCAACTTTATTAATAACGTTATTAATAACTTTATTTAATAACTTTATTAATAACGTTTCACAAATTACACATTCACAATAATTATTGAAATATTTTAATAAAATATTAATATCAGACATACCTATTTTTCTCTTACAGCACTTTTTGCACTGACTAATATTGGTCAATGCCTTCAGTCTATAATGTTCTCGAACTCCAATACAGAGATGATGAAAAGTCTCTCCAATATATGTGGCATTACACCCATTATATGTTAACTGATAAAGGAGATCAGAANAATCCTTTTCTGCAAATGTTTCATAATTTAAGAACTCTTAAACTAACAATTCCTTTTCTTTTATCCCAGTTAACTCTGATTTTAATTTATTCAATCTGAAATTTCTAAAGAGTCAAGGTTGTCTGTCGTTTTATGGATATATTAAGGTTTTTAATATCATGAATGGTAAAAATGGGGGTTTATTATATGTTGAATTGGTTTATCGTTTTTGAACATCGCTGATTTTCTTTGTTTTTTACGGACAAATTTAATGGTAATTAATAAAATTAATTTAATCAAAATAAATTAAATTAATCAAAAGTGCCTGTTAATGATTAAGGAAATTAAGATTTTAAATTAAAACAACTCACACAATCGTGAAAAGTTCATTTTCATAATAAGTAAATTTCTGACATTTCATTTTTAAGAAAAAAAAACATTTTCCTTTTCAACATTTATTTTTCACTATCACATTTTAGTCACAAATTTATTTTCCAATTTTTATCATCACTCGTTAATAACAGATTGACGAAAAAAATATATATAAATCTGTTCATGATTATACGTATTATATAAGCTGCCAACCTATTAGACATCCATAGATTAATTTTCAAACAATAAAGCATACATCGCATCGTTGGGAGAGTTGGGCCGCATTCGGATACACGTCTTACCAATTATTGAATAACACAACCTCTCCTGGCATCATATTTATATATCCTTTATAACAGTGATTTTCGACTTTAATCGTTCGTGGAACACTCCTAATGATCAACAGATTTGGAAGAATATAAAGCGTTATATGAAGTTGTATTGTAATAAAGAGTGCCCATACAAATGTTTTATATATAAACCCAATTTTAAAGTAACAATAATTCAGGCCATACAAATGCCTCAAAACTTATTTTAGTCTAATTAAGTCCAGGAGTAATTGGGGAAAGCTAGACGGTATGACGACCCTATACAATAGGTATGGAACAATACAAGATCGTCAAAAATATATGCGGACAGCTAACAAATTATTAAATATAATTTAATATAAATATAATTTCTTTGTTTGCATTGTTTCAAATTAAATTATTAAATATTTTTAGGAGTTAAAATCTCTATTCATCGATGAAGAATGTCTGTGGCATTGGAAGCAAACTGCATTTGGTATTCAATTTTATAAATTTGATGAAATTTCTTTTGAATTTCGGTATTTGGGAACATGTCAAGAAAAGTCATTTTCAATTTGTAGGGTATTCGATGAAATCTTAAAACCGGAAGTTAGCTCATACTGGTTTGTTACCAAATTCAATCAGACTACCTCTATTGGTCTACCTCACGACATTTATTGGGATCCGGCTGAAACAATTTTCTCAAATCAAAAATACAATGATAAAGAATTGAGCTTATTTTGCCATCAATTCAACAGAGATTTAGTGACTACAGCTGCATCTGACCTTAGTGAATCTGTTAATGTGATCAAAAGGTTTCAAATTGGTATCAATTATCTCAGGTGGCTTCTGCTAACCAGATCTTTCTCCAAGAATCATATCAGATCTATAATGAAAGACATAAAAAATATTATCATATTTTATGGTTTTCGGAAACGAAAAAATCTTTACTTTAATTTGTTCTGTATATTTAACAACGTTGAATATTGCAATAAATTTGAATCAAAGAAGAAAAAATCTAGATTTCAAAGAAAATATATTAAAAAAACAGCAAACAAATTAATCAGACTTCTATTGCCTATATCCAGTTTAAGTCTACCGAAAAAAGCGAAATGGTTAAAACAAACGGACCTCATCAAATTTCTAACTCAAGCCTTTCAACCTCTATCTACCAAAGAAACACAAAATCATACTTGCGACGTATTTTCTTCAAAATTATTTCGATGAAGACAACGTATTCAGAAGTTTTGCAATCAAAAGAAAAAAGACAACAACTACTATAATAAACTATTGGTCAAGAAATTTGAAGAAATTTTCCTATGGGCTCATATTATCCATGGATTCAAAAAATACGAAATTTCTGAAAAAGATCCATTTACTCTACCAATCGAACAAACAAAATACTTGCTTTACCAAAACGACAGAAAACCTATTCAATACCTTTAAACTAAATGTTAGGGACAATAATTAATATTTTAAGTTCAGAGCTATTTTTCTATTGCATTTTAAATTACTTTTATTTAATTATTATTTGTTTCTCATATATTTTATTTTAATTTTATTAAAATATATTATAAATATCCGATGTTAATTACCGAACATACACTAGTAAAAATTTTGTAATAAACTGTACAATGTAGGACCAGATAGAATCAAATGGCACTCGCTCCAGTTTTTAATAATATTTAGATCCGGTTCAGGGGGTGACCTCATGTAATTTATCTAAAACTATAAAACTAGCAATTCTTGTATATTTTAGTCATGAAATTATTTTGAAAACATTTACCTATTCGAGTATTAAAAACATTTTTGCTTGGTCTTAATTACATATATATTTAAGTGGTTAAATAAGTCTATGCCAAATAAAAGAATTTTTAAAAAAATTTAAAAAAATAGATTAACTCAACTTTTTGGATATTTTAAATTTTAGGCCTAAATAATGCTTAACCCTTTCGCCCTTATTGGGACAATACGTCCCAGAAACTTTCATCATGATCCTACTGGGATATTTTGAATGGTCCATAAAAGCCTATTAAGACTTATTATCCCAGGACTTTCTAGGATATTCAGAAGCGCCACGATTACAAAAATGAGAATATTTCATATTTAGGTCAATATTAACAAGTTCCAGTATATAAATTTAGCATAGTGTCATTAGCGGAAAGTCGGTGCGAAAGGGTTAATCTTTAAATCTAATTTTTTTGATATTTCATTTGTTTTCATTGTGACAAAACATCAAAAATTAATTTTAAAACAATTGAAATATAGTTGACAACTGTAATGTATGCATTATTTTTATTTGTGTTGTTAATTATTATTATAAGATAATTATTATGGTTATAATTTAACATGGGAATTATTGTTATGGGATTATTGATCAAAAAAAAATACAAAGTCAAAAATCAAATATAAATAAAACAACTAGAAGAAATAAGGAAATTACAAGATGCAAAGTAAAAAATCAAAAGTCTAATACCAAAAGCTAAATATCTCAAAGAAAACCAAAGAGAAGAAATTATAAGAAGAAAGAAAATATAAGGAATATATATGACCTCCACCACACCTAGCAATCCGAAATAATCAAAGGAAAACATTCGACTACTATTCTTTACCTGGAGTAAATCTGAATTTGAACTTATAACATTTTTGTGTACTCGACAATAACACTTTTAATCATACGTCATATTGTCCATTACATCTATCAATTTTCCATTCAATCAAGATTGCAAATTAGATTGAGAATAACCAAATTCGGGAACATATCTGTCCCCCCAATATATCAAGCAATTCGGGGCGGTCAAAGGTCTTATTTGTTTATATTAATTCAATAAAGTTGTTAATAATTTAACTTTATTGTTATCAATTTTTTCGAGGGCTAATATTTATATTTATTCAATTAAATACTCCTTTACCTTTTTTTTACCTTTTTCTTGCACTAGACACACAGGCACCCCAGTAGTCCCAAAACAGATTTTAAAGGAGACTCTACTAGGTTCTTACAATCTCTTAGTATATACCTACAACTGATTAAAACATATAAATATTAAATACAGGAATACCTCGAACAGTACGGTTAATCGGTTCTGGAATTTAGCCGTACTATTTGAAACCGGACTATTCGAGGCATTCTGGCGCTAATAAATTTACGGCTTAGTACCCCGATTAAGAAATTTAAAAATCGTGATTATAATCTAGTAAACAAAAAATATTTTGTTATGTATTTTTATTTTTCTGATATTCAAGAGCAAAACAAGCATATTTAACACAGCTGTACATTTAAATATATATTTATTGAAATTTATAAGCCGGCAATACCAATTCATTGCAACTAAATCAAAAAAAAGAATTTATTTCATTTTAAAAATATTAAAAGTAGCTGATGAAAAACAAGTAAATAAAATTAAATAAACATAACAATTTAATTTAAAAAAGATCAACAAAAGCAATTCACTTAAATTCTAATGTTTAGATTCATTTTTTATTGTATAAAAATTTCAATAACGATATCTGATAACGAATAAATTCTAAAAAATTAATTAAAAAAAATTTTTTTTAAATTTCGAAAATTTTATTTAATCATTTTAAAAACAATCATATTTTGAAAATTTCAAAACCGTACTATAGAGAAACCGTACTGATCGAAACCGTACTATGCGAGGTATTCCTGTATACAAATTTCGCAAGACCTCAAATCTATTCAATTTTACGATCATAACAACATTAACCTTATTAGAAACCAAAATTATCTAACACGACAGAAGTAACACTGGTTTGTCGAACAGTGGCAGAATATTAAGAATCTGTTTTGTTGATTTAGATCAGTGTTTTAAAACGGTGTTCCCTAAGCGTTTTGAAAGTATTCCGCGAATGTCGGATATAAAGCGGATGTAAGTTTATAATATTGATTCTTTGATGGTTGGAAAGAAATATTTAAATGAAGATAGAATAAGTAATGCGGTAAAATGTTCTCAGGATCAGGAAAGTGTTAGAAGATGGGCAAATATTAAAATTTCTAAAATTGAAGTACTATACAATTGGATACAATAGGTACAGGATAAATATCAATGTGGGACAGTAATACCGATGAGCTGTGGTAACTAAATTAGTTAAATTAGTTAAACTAGATTAAATTATATAATTTTAAATTTTAAAATTGTAATTTTTTGTAATTCTGAAATTTCTTTGTTAATTGATTAAATTAGAAAATTTTAAAACCGGTAAAAAATTAAGAGACAAAATTTCATGAAAAATGAAATAAGATCAAATCGTAACACTTGGTGGGTTGCCGTTAATCCATATTTTGCCCGTTCGTGTCGTTTACGACGCAACTTGCTCGGTCAGCTGCTGATCATGCGCTTTTTGTTTTTTAAGTTAGAGTTTTAGAGTTCTAATCTCATATTGGTCCCGTTGGGCCTAGGTCTGTTGAGCCTATCTGCTGAAGTCTCTTTGTCATATTATCCGTACTGAACTAGGTCCCTTCTAACTTCCGCACTTGTGGTAGTAAGCACCTCCACTCAATTTCGGAGCTTCTCCAGTTGCTTTAGCGTGGGTTCTGGGGTCCGCCCGCATGTATTTTAGCAAATTGATCACTCAAACAAAATGCGCACTAAGACGATGAATTTCGATTGATTAGATATTTGCAGCAGGCGCGCACTGGTTAGATGATTTGGTATCCTTGGTTCAAAGAAGATTCAAAGAAGGTCAACATTTACTTTCCCATTACTGTTCCCTGAAAACCCTAGCAGCAACTCAGATTTTTGACTTCAGTCACTGGAGGGTTTGGATTGATTTAAGTAGTTTATCGGGGAAACCCTCAGCTGTAGAACCCGATGATCCGCTATATCTATCATATCTGTTGATGTTGAAACATTCTAATCCTTGATGTTTTTTTCTAGAAATTTGCATCGATAATGTTTAAGCGCTCTTTTATCTCAGCCCATTGGACGTTTGAAAAACGAGCTCTTAGCGTTCCAAATATAGAGAACAATAATTTGACTTTAGATTTTTGGCAAATTGTCATTATAAACTATCGGTCATTTACATCAAAAACATGGAAATGGTTCATCACACACTGTTCACTGGACTCTAGTATGATGAACCCTTAGTGTAATGTATTCAGACCTTCTAACCACGAGTAAAAAAAAGCATGTCGTAGTTCCCGATCCAGGTTTACCTGTTGCCAGCAAAGCACGGAACTACACACGCGCATTCAATGTAAACAAGGTCAGTTACAAGTCCTTGTCCACACGGGTCAAAAGATGTATACAGATAAATGGCACAGTAAAACTACACCATATAAACGGAATAGTACAACTATCGCTTCCTGTTGTACATGTCATATTAATTTCTTGTGAAGTGGCTGTGTGTTCAAAAAAACAATAAGTAATTTTAATCCGAGAAAGTGGTCCCGTTTTTTCTTTTCTTTTTAGTACAGTTAAAATAGAAAGAAATGCATTTTTTAATTTTATTGGAACTAAAAATTGGCTTTCGAATTTCTGAGAACCGCGTTTCGGTAGCTAATTTTGTTATCAAGGCCATTTACCATTTTAAGTGATGAACAAAAGTAAACTAAACAATAAAGTTTTAATTTGTTCTGTTGCATTTCCACCATAATTTCCTAATAGGGAGTTACTAAACTCTTGAAAGATTCAAAGCCAAAACTATAATTTTTAAAGATCGAGTCAGTATCAAACTATTTTATAAGGTTACGAAACATTTATCTTATTGGTAATAAAAAACATTTCAATTTTACAGGCCCAGTCTTAAATATATTGAGATGATTTCATTAGAGGAATATTAAATATTTTTAAACCTTCCAAATATAAAATAATTAAAACATGAGATTTTATAAGTTCATCATCCTTAAATGAACTGTAAATTTAATCGTTTCCATCAGACACAATTAAAAGACTATCAATGGTTTCCTTAGTCAATATTTCTACAAAACTCTTTAAATATCCGTTTTTATTTAAAGGAAGAACGAGCTTATGTATAATTTTGATAGATTTTTCAAACGTATAAGATAATGACCACGATCTAAAAATCAAACCCTTATAATATGTTTATTTATTGGAACGAGTGTATATGCATGCATCCGTTGACTTTATACATATATTTCTGTTTAAAAATCATTAGCTGTTCTTTCATATACAAATCTAAAATCTAAAAAGAACATCTTCCACTGTAGGAATTACACGACGACGAAGCTAACAATATATGATACAATAAATAATTACGAAACACTAAGCATTTATATTAAATATTAATTAAAAAAATTAATAGAAATTCATCAGTGTTCTCAAAATGACTGTTCTATGTACATATTTTCATCCATTATTATAATTGTTTAAATTAAAATTTATTTCAGTTTTTCAATTATAACTTATTTTTTTAATCAAATTTTGTAATAAGCATGTTATAAATTTTATTTCATTATATAAAATATTGTCTTTAATTATTAATCTATTCTTTTTCAATAAATAAAGAAAATTAAAATTATAATTAAATTTTAAAATAATTAATAAATAGACAAATTCTAATTTAAATGAATCTAATTAATATTAAATTTTATTACTATAGTTTTACATTGTTTAAATGTATCTATCATAACTAAGACTTTTTAAATTCGTTTCTATACAAATTCATTAATTGTTATATTTATTTTACCATATATAAACTATATTTCGTCACAAAGAATTTCCATTAAATTTAAAATGAGTGAAAATTCTTATGACAGTGATTTCACTTATTCAACTAAATCAGTAAAAACTGATTTAAATTTTCAAAATAAACTTTTGAAGCTGATGAAAGAAAAAGGCGTTGTTGATAAATTAAAAGTAATAGTTTTTTTACAATTATTTCTTGACTAACAAATTGTACCATCAATTCAGACACAAGTTAGACAAAATCTCATTTCTGAAATAGCTGCAAAAGAATCCATTTTCAATATAAAAAACAATTCCAACGAAAAACCTGAGAAATCTTTTGATATATTTTCCCATTCTGCCTCCAGTGTGATTTATGAATATTTGGATAAAAATAATTTCCATTTCACCAAAAGTGTCTTTGCACCAGAGTCTGGAATAAAAAATGATAAAGTAAAAATAATTTTTAAAACGATAAAATTATTATATAAAATTTCAGTTTTATACTGCTGAAGAATTATTGCGAGTTTTGCAATTGGATAGAAATTCGGAATTTTATAAAAAATTGGTAAATGAATTATATTATTATAATAAAATTATTATTATTATTATATTATTATAAAATTGATTTTTATAAATTTTTATATTTAACCCTACAAAGCGCAATTTTTTTTGGTCCTGAAATAAATAAATTTGGGTTTGAAATATGCTCAGAAATAAGGTAAAAATAATTTAAAAAAATATTTTTTCAATTTCACATAATATATTTATTAAAAAATAGTGCGATTCATATATGATATACTGATTATTTTAATCCCATTGAATTTATTAAAGAGAGTTGGAAGACTATAAATCAGTAATATATCGATGTTTGTTGATACTCACGAATTTTCAAAATTCACTTGAAAAAGGCAGTGCCGAAAATTCGTGAGTACCAACAAACATCGATATATTACTGATTTATAGTCTTCCAACTCTCTTTTTAATATATATATATATATATATATATATATATATATATATATATATATATATATATATATATATATATATATATATATATATATATATATATATATATATATATATATATATATATATATATATATATATATATATATATATATATATATATATATATATATAAAAGATATAAACATAAATTTACATAAAATTAAAAAGATACCTAATACGAGGGTGGCCAACCTCTTTCATGCATGTCATTTGCCAATTTTTTCATATGTCGATTAAATATTTAATAAAAAAACAAAAAAGATTAATATAACAAGGCCAATTTTATTTCACACATAAATATATGAAAGAATAGCTTACATTTTTTGATCACTTACCGTGGTTATAAATAATAAGTTATTAAGCTTTGAAACTGGAACGGATGTTTATTTCATCTGTAAAATTTATGGGTAAAACAGCACTCGACTTTACCAACTATGTCACAAGTCGTGTGATTGGTTGATTTAGATATAGACCAATATATTAAATCGTTATACGATACTTGACTTACAAATATATTAAGGTAGAAAGTGGCTGATGCATATATGCATAAGCGCGCATTGTAGGGTTAATTAAATTAATTGTTTTAAATTAATTATATTTTACCCAACATTGCTTATGCCTCATCATTTGCCACACGTGAGATTTAAAAAGAAGCATACCAATTCTTGATATAATTAAATCAAGTACATTCCTAATATCGACACTCTGAGTGGTATCTTTAAGTAGTATTAAATCTACCAATTCTTCATTAACCATCACCTCGGCAGACACGCCGAATAAATACCTCAACTGCGACATATATTTTGGATATCCGTAGATTCGTCAAGAACTAAATTGAATGCGACATTCTTTATATTTTCTATCAACCTTTTTACACAATCTTTACTGATTTCAGTAATATATCGTGCAGTTGTGTGACACAAAATTGTAATTAAAAATCTTTATAACTTGCCTCAATGTTATTTTTTATAAATTCTTCCTCTGTATATGGACATTTAGAACGAGGAATATTCTAAGATATAGCAAAACTAGCCTCGGTTGCTGTATTATTTCCTTTAACAAATGGCGATAAATGACAGAACAAAAATATCCTGAACAATAATATTTTTCAATCTCATCATATGAGATGTTTATTTTAAGAATGGGTCAAATTTATATAAAAAGATTCAGTAGCCAACTTTTGCGTATTCCGTAGTCATAATTCTGAAGAAAATAAAAAGTTTACTATGGCAAAATGGGTATGCCCAAAATTTTATTAAATGGATCATATATATATATATATATATATATATATATATATATATATATATATATATATATATATATATATATATATATATATATATATATATATATATATATATATATATATATATATATATATATATATATATATATATATATATCCAATATATAGCCTACTTAGAACCTTCAATATATTTACAATATAATTTAATGATCAAATTATACTATGGTAAAGATGATTGTTTATTCCTTGTACCAAGAGAAGTAAAAAGGCTTTTCCTACAGAAGATTAAATTTAATGAAATTAAAAATTAAAAATCAGACTTATTATAGGAGTGCGACTTATTATAAGAACGCGCCTTAATAGAGCAGCTCTCCATTTCAGTGGTAGAAATCCACCCATTAAACTGAAGCTTTATTTAACACGTTGACTGCCACGCGTGTTTACAACAAAATCCCCGTCAGGCCACCGGCGCCACTGTAAGATGCGTGCTCTGCTACCGCATGTCTGTTTACATTTCTTTCGGTACTCTCAGCCCGATATCTATTACGATCCTCATTTATCACGTTATTACTCTGCACGAGCAGTTGTAATCTTTGCCGTGTACTGAGTAGTACAACTAATATCTCTGCCCATAATTTTTCAATAGTGAAGAGAAAGATGAAAAAGTCAGTGTGCAGTGACTCATATCGCAGTGAAAGGAAGACTAGTCACGCTAGTTGCTCAAATTCGGATAGCAGCGATGAGGAAGTGATCAGATTGCCCAAAAGAAGAAAAGTAAATCGTATCATATCATCAGATTCTGATACGGATACGGATAAATGCAATCTTAGTGATAATGAATATTATGAAGATACTATTGACGAGATGTTACGAGATTTGGTCGTGGAAGAAGAAAGCAACGTTGATGATACTGAGGAAGTTCCAGTTCAACAAAGTGAATGGAGTGAATTTAGTGGTCGGCAAAAATCAATTTCTTTTCAAGAAACAGGCGGTCTGAATAAGCAATTACCTGACGATATAAATCCGTATGATGTGTTTACGTTGTTCGTCGATGACGAAATCATAAACTTGCTGGTATTAGAAACTAATAGATATGCACAACAAAAACTAAATGAATCGAGGCTGACTCCAGGTTCACGAATGCATAAATGGAAACCAACAAATTCTGAAGAAATAAAACAATTTTTGGGATTATTGTTGTGGATGGGACTTGTAAAAGTGAGCCCAATAGCCAATTATTGGGCCAAAAATGAATTGTACAATTTCCGGCTACCGCGTCAAATTATGTCACGAAACAGATTTGAACTATTATTGTGCAATTTTCATTTTGTCGATAATATGTCCATTGCCCGTGATGATCGGCTTGGTAAAATACTTCCATTTTTTAACAAATTGGTAGGAAAGTATCAGGAAACTTATACGCCTGGAGAAGACATTGTTATCGATGAAACGTTAATTCCATGGCGTGGAAGACTCATTTTCAAGCAATACATTCCAAATACATTACAAAATTGCGACAAAGAAAACTGTAAATATTAGACGATTCAGAGAACTGATTGCTGCAAAGTTACTAGGACTGAGTGAAGATTTAACACTGCCTTCTGTTCGACGAAATACGCATTGCATCGCCGTTCGCAGAAATAATTTGGGGAAAAGCCTTAGACGCGCATGCAAGCGGTGTTACGCAAATAAAAGAGAAGAACTGGAACGATCAAAGGCACGAGCAAATCTCAGAAAACCCACTACTTTTTGTCCAAGCTGCCCTGGTCAACCGCAACTTTGCAGTGAATGCTTCAATATTTTGCACTGTAAATAATTTTGTTAATAAACGATTTTTAAAAAAATTCAACAGTATTATTATCTCCTGTCATATATTTATCTAAATATGTTCGGAAATCCTTTGGAAGGAGTCACCCGATGTGGCCTGATGAGAACTCTTGCTGTCACCCGAATACGGGTGACGTGGCCTGATGAGAACTCTTGCTGTCACCCGAATACGGGTGACACGGCAGTTAACGTGTTAATTTAAATAATTTAATTTTTTAAATCGGAAAGGTATAAACGATAGAATATTTTTGAAGTCCACATGACAATTTTTAAATGATTCAACTTCGATAAATAATACTAAGTATAAATTTTTGCAATACTTATAAATAGGACCGACTTGTTAGAAGTCAAAACATTTTTTTTAAGAATTGAAGTTAGTAGAGTGCGGCTTAGAACGGAGAATATATTATTGATAATTATTATGGTTGCTATGAAAGTAAAATAAGTTTAAATCTATTTGAAGAAGGATATTTTCTATACCTACAGTGCATTGTTATAAGTAAATGGATACCCAAGAAAAATTCTAATTGATAACACTCATGAAAATAACCGAGTCTTATTCGTGATAAATGATTATATTTCACTCTCTAATATTTGGTAGATTTCCCCTTAGCATTAGAAAGAGCAGTTACACGTTGTGAAATTGAATATATAAGTCTATTGATAGTTTCTTGCGGAATCGCTTTCCATTCCTCTTTAAGGACGACCAATATATTTGTAGCTGATTTTGGCTTGCTTAGTCGCTTTCTTAAGACCTTTTCCAAATGAAACCAAATATTTTCAATGTAATTCACGTCTGGTGATTGTGAACTCCATTTGAGGCAGGACATCCGACAGTGCACTGGAACCTAGAGTGCGTGGCATGATTAACAGAAGTGTGAGAAAATGTAGAAATGAGCTCTGTTATATAGCCAATTGGAAAATACTAGGTAATCATAGTTAACTTTCACGCGACTAACGATAGGGCGATGTAAATTTTGTATTTTAACTTTATTGCAGATCATGCAATGTGATAATAATTTTTTCTATTTTATGCGGTGTCCATTTACTTATCACAATAATCTAAAAATGGAATGAAAATAAACGAAATTGAAAATCAAAAAAATTGTGTTTTTTTAGTGAAATCTATTTTGTTATTTTCTGATGTTAATAAATAATTTTATTAGATTAATTCTGCCTTCATTAATTAATGCTTTAGCAATCCGATTTATTAAATACAGACAAAAGTTTTATTTTATGCTTGTTGAAAACGATTTCTGATTATCATGCTTTCAAGCAAAGTGAAATTGAAATACAAACTGACAAGCCGGAAAAGTTTATCCCACTAAGTTATTATTTTCTATTTTTTCACTTTCACCGATTCTGAATTTTCTGTGCCACAGGTGAGAAAATGCAAAAACTCGACCTACAATTCGAGGATCGACAGAAGAAAGGTATTCTTAAAACTCAACAACTTTATGAGGATCGAATTGTTGCTTTTCAACGGGACATTGAAAAAAGATTACGACAAGAAATGGAAAATGAGGTTGAATTTTATTTATAATTATTTATTGAATATATGCATGAGGAAATTCATAAAATACTTATCTAGTAGGGTAAACAACATTACTTCTAGTTTATTTCAAATAATAGCGGAACAAACTAAATATAAATTTAATTAATTAATTGAATGGTAATTTAATTATTTTACACTAACATCAGTAAAAAAATAACATTTATATTCATGCTTTAATAATATTTTATTGTTTACTTCCAGACTTTGCTGAAAGGATTTTATTTGGAAGTATAATATTGAGGCTTCTAATAAAATGTTTTAAAATTTAGTAACCCAATTATTATACACAAAATTATTATTTATGCGTAAGTTATACAGATAATTTCATTTATTTATTTATTATTATTATTATTATTATTATTATTATTATTATTATTATTATTATTATTATTATTATTATTATTATTATTATTATTATTATTATTATTATTATTATTATTATTATTATTATTGTTATTATTATTATTATTATTATTATTATTACTATTATTATTATTATTATTATTATTATTATTATTATTATTATTATTATTATTATTATTATTATTTAAAACAATAAAATGATAATTTAAGCCTTTTGCTGCAAATAATGTATTTAATGAAAAAATTTTCCACTATAAGATAGTCCTTGTCAATCAATTATTATTATTATTCTTTACTATTTATTATTACTATCATTAATATATTTTTATTATTATTCTTAATTATTAATATTATTTGTATTATTTATATATTTTTATTTACCCCATAACTTATTACAAATTTTAGCAGTAATTTATGAAATATGTCTGATAATTATCAGTAGCTAGTGAATGTATATATTTAATTTTGTCTTGACATATTTCCCCATTAAATGCAAACTTTATAACTTCTGAGAGTTTGTGAATAGTAAATAAGTAATTAGTAAGGGATTGTATTTACTTGATCTTCATGATATTACTATTTTTATTGGTAAGGTAAAATGTAGAAGAATAAAAAGTGTTCTCGTTCTAATTATCGGTACTTTGGATAGGAAAATTGTAATTGTTAACCAATTTTCTCGTTAAATATGGTGATTTAAACACATTATGAGCTTAACGGATATTAGTTTGCGTTTAAAAGGGCCTAATTAAAATCGGAGTAAGCTACTAGTACCTGTTGCACAATGCACTCAATGGCACACATGTTTTGCTTACTGCACAAATTACGCCCGATACGCAACATAGTTGCGTCTGTTAGATTGTCCCATCATAATGTGTTTACATCCACATTTGCATACGTCAGTAACTGAATTTCAAGTTATCAAGAAAAAGATAACTTCCAAAATGAACTGGTGACATCTTTTATTCCCTGTGTCGTCAGACATCTAAATTTCCATTTTAAATTTAATAATATTTACACTTCAGTAATTTATACTACTCCCTAAATCTGCAAATTGACATCTAAACTGCGAGGGAGGCAAACAAAATGCTGCCTATTTTCAAGTTTGACAAATGAAATATTTTAATTATTAAATGCACGCAGAAAGTCGGAAACCGAAACTCCTTGTAAACTCCTTATAATCATTGTAAAATCAATAAATCTTGCAGATGATGTAGAATATTACTATTGACGCGCGGTTGGTGCATAATTTTTAGGCTTTTTTAAGCTAGTGATCAGTGACTCAGACTCGAAGGCAAATTATAATCGCCAGATGACGTTTGAATTTGCGGTTAATCCACTATATTGGTTTCACTTCCCATATTTGATCTATGCTGACGTCATTAGCTTCATTGCTAAGTTTCCGTCGGCCGTCGTTGCTGATATTTATTTAAAAAAGTTTTAAATAAATTAATGAAATAGATTTTTATAATATTAGATTATAAAATTACTGTTTATCAGATTGTTATTGGTATGTATGGGGGGCCATTTTGAAAATATTGCAGGGTGGCCCAGAATTTCAAGTTACGCCGCTAAATCGACTTCATACTTTTTTTTTGAATTTTCTATTGCAGTGTTTTCCGAGTTTTACAAAGATTTAGTTTTGTTTGTGCTATACATATCTGATGGATATTTGACATTTTATTTTCTGAAATCTTGCCATATACTTTCTTTTATTTGAATCTATATTTTTTCTTCTTCAGTGTTGTTAGAACTTAATGTTACTGTTTTTAAACTCAACGAATGCCCATATAACAGGATAAGCTAATATGTCTTCAATGTAGGGAACGTCTTTTTTGCAAATTTATTATAGTTTCCGTGGAAGTAAAAGAAATTTTATCTATTGAGGATTTTTCCAACTTATCATGATCGTATCTGGTGTCTTATTACCATTAAATTACATGTCAAATTAATGTCAAACTAGGAGGTTCTAGCTAAAACATTCTGTCAGAAATAGCATAATAAGATGACATCACAATTTTGTTTTTCTTCTTTGTTTGTCTTTTCTTGTTGCTTCATGACTATAATGACTCTGTAATATGTTATAAGTGATTTAGAGGTTAACTTAACCGTTCATTCCATTGTGTATCAAATTTGCTACAAAACTAAAAAACTATATAAAGCTTCATAAATATCGTGAAAACTATAATATCATGATGTTTACTACCAACATATTTTCATTAAATAAATAAATTAAAATTGAACTTTTAATTTATTTTTTATTTTTTCCAGATTGAATATTGTGTTGGGTTGATAAAAATATTTTATAAAAAAATTAAATAAATCACGAAAAGAAGGGTTAACTCTTTTCAGCTAACACCATAATATCCACCAATAGCTATGTAGCTTTGAAATATCCATTTCTCAAGTGACCCCTTTTTTGTTTTAATATGTACAAATCGAAAATCTCTTGTATTACTAAGTGTCGAAATAATCACACTATGAATCGATAATTTGTCATAATCTGTTTTTTTTTAATAAATATTATTTCATAAACCATCAATTTTTAGAATATTTAAAAGATTATAAAATCATTATATACAAGACACCAAATAAACTAAAATTATAAATAAACTAGTAATAAACATCTGTAAGTAAATATAAAAATGTCTCACAGCTGACCGTTATTTAGATATTAATAAAGATAAGATTACACTGAAGAATATTTTCCCATTAACATCGTTAAATGTAACAATTTCTTTTTCATAAATTTGTACAATCTCATTGAAGCGTGTATAAATTGTATAAAACAAATTTTACCACTTTGGTAATTTGTAAAAATATTCATTGTTTTAGCGAAATCTATTTAAAATGATTTTAAATTTTTATAAATTGAAAAAGGTTATCGAGAAGTAATTTAGTGTTATGATGAAATGAGTTTAACATTGTGCTCTTTGGACCAACAGGCAAAATTCATGAGAAAAATGCTTACAAAACTGGCATTGTATTAACACTATGTAGCACCTGATGACCAGAGAAATAGTCTCAGCAATTAGAAATAAAATGAACTCTGTCGACAAAATTATTATTGAACAAAACAACTCATAAAAAAGTGTTAGAAAATACAATGTTTAATTATGTGAAGAATTTGCTAAAGACATGGTGAAGCTATAGTGTCCGACATTTGTCAACCAGAACAGTCACCAATGTGAAATATTAATATTTTGAGATCTTAAATTTAGCCTAAATAAGCTGCAAAATAAAATCTTAAGTTGTTCCTCAACTGCCAATAATCCCTCATAAACAAATAATTTCCTTTCCTACAAATTTTAAATAACTCTACTAAATTATGAAATTGACCATAGATAACCGATGAACATAAAACATTTAATTAATTGAATATTTGGAGTTTTTTTACTAATAATTCTTTAGTCTATCACCACTCAGTTTAAAAATATATATGATAAATTTATTTTGAAAATTAGGTAATTTCATTATAGTATAGAAAACTGTTAATTTCTTTCAGACATATTTAATAAATAGTTAAAAATACATGGCAATGATTTAATTATAAGAAAACGCCAATCAAACATTCTTTTCACGATATATTTCGACAGTTTTCCTGTCTTCATCAAGTGGGATATAACAACTATATAAATTAAGGATTTTAAACAAATTTATTAATTTTATTTATTATATAAAAAAGTTTTATTATTTAATAAAAACATTTTATATTTTAAAAATCATAATTAAAATAATATATATTATTTTTAAAATTTTTTTAACATTTATCATTTAATTTAATAATTTAAAATTTTTTATTAATTAATTAATTTAACAAACAACAATAAATAATTACAATATATAAAAAATTATTTAAAATGATTTAAAACACAAGTATTTCAATTTTCGGATTCAATGACTTTATCAATAACGCCTCACAAATTTCACGTTCCCAATAATTATCGAAATTTTTTAATAAAATTTTAAAATCAAACATACCTATTTTACTCTTACAGCCTTTATTGTATTCACTAATGTGGGTCAAAACTTTCGGTCTATAATGTTCTCGAGTTCGAATACAGAGATGGCGGGAAGCCTCTCCAATGTATGTGGCATTACACCCATTACATGTAAACTGATAAACGAGATCGGAACATAATTCGACCGGAGTTTTAGACCTATTAATAAACATATTGCGTACTTTCCATAAAGTTGACAGTATCCTATAGTTTAAACTCCCTAACTGCTTTCTTATCTTCACTTTATAATCCTTAAAACCCTCTGAGTACCGCAATACTAACAAAAATTTAGGCTCATCATCCTTGCTCACACTATTTAACTCATCAGACTCACACACTTTCAAAATAAACAGTTCAAATAGAAAATTGCAAATTGCAAATTTTTTTTTAAACAAGAAAATAGAAGAAAATTAAATTACACTTTTTATCGCTTTTTCAATTTAATATGTGAGATTTTAAATTTTAAAATATTAAATGTGAAAAATGATTTACCAAATTAAATATTGAATATAGATTATTAAATGATGACAAATAAATTTCAAAATAAATATTTTTTATCTTTCATAAAATGCTAAAAGTATATCTTAATATTTATAATAATAATAAGTAAAAATTTGCATATTGTGTTGAATTAATGAACGAAATCTTTGCTGAATATTAATAAATATATCCCCTTTCTACGCGGTACTTTTTTTGTGTGTTTTATGACTAACGTGGTCGAAAAAATACATATTATGAATAAATATTTTTAATACTGATCTTTTTTACACGGATTTTTTGGAACAAATCTTCAAAATTAATATGAAATCCAAGAGTTCATTTAGGTAAATTTGTATATGATGGAACCTATCTTACGTTTTTGTATGAATTCCTTGCCTTTTTTACGTGGATTCTATTTACACGGGATTTCTGAAGAATCGGGGAATAAATCGGGGAAGAATATATATATATATATATATTTGATTCTCGTTGAACTTATTATATTATTCAAATTTCTCAATTATGGATGTTATAAATACGAGTATGGAAAAAACCAGAAACTCTAATAATACGTACAAAGCCAGGCACTTAATTTAGAAATAATTATTTCAATTGTCCTTAATTCCTATTTATAACCATATTCAAGTCCTAGCATGTTGATTAAAAGATAAATTATAGATTCAGAGATTCAAAGATCATGAAATACTATCCATTAAACGAAATGGAGAAGAAGAATTTAATAAAACGCTTAAAAGCAAACTGAAAATGGTAGTTTTATTCACTTTTATAAATGTATTAATTATAT
This sequence comes from Schmidtea polychroa, assembly GCA_959609185.1. NCBI lineage: Eukaryota > Metazoa > Platyhelminthes > Tricladida > Dugesiidae > Schmidtea > Schmidtea polychroa. The sequence continues at coordinate 21,980 of CAUHTR010007340.1, forward strand.
AATAGATTGAAGAAGAATATCAGAATAGGCTAACAGCTCTCAAAGACAGAGAACGAACATCACAAGAAAATCTGCAGCAATTTAAAGAGAGTCAAGAAAGAGAAAATTATTTTCAAAGACAGCAAATATTGAGAGATTTATCAAATATACAAGAACGTGAATTACAAATAAAAAAAGAAAAAGAACGTTTAGAACGGTAAAAATAATATTGCTTGTTAATGATTTTTGACTCTTTCAATACATCTGAATAGGATAAATTGTATCCTTTATTTCAAATTAAAATAATAGCAGATACTTCAACATGCGGATTCTAAAAAAACCCAACTCGCAAAGATATATTTACGCGGCAAAGATCAGCGCTTCCATATTTAATAGAAAGTAAATGTCATAATAACGAGAAACAAAGGATAGCCAAATGATGTAATGAAGAGAACTATAAACAGCGTTAAACTTCAATAAAGTACTACACAGAAATGGATATTACAATAAGGACATTAAAAGAATGAATACTTCCCAAAAGGATTAAGGGAGACAAAACATAAAAGAAAGAGATATTTTTATCTGAACACCAAATTCATCAGCAACATACTCGACTTCAGGATCCTAAAAGAACTTAAACGTACAGGCCTTCCAATTCGTATAGCACATAAATCTTGGACATTGAGAGAAGCTCTGGCAGACAACCGAAAGCAGAAAACATTTTCACAATGGATAACAACTTTCATATAGCGATGGAAATATGCTCCCGAAAAAACATTGTCTACTGCATCACGTACAATGCATGCAATGAAATATACATTGAAAGTACTCTTAGGACCTTGCACGAAAGAGTTAAAGAAGATCTAGATCAATGGGGAAAATCCTCGGTATACATAAATCTCCAACAATGTCAACCAAGGAAGGAAAGAAAAAATATTTCAATTGAAATCATAGCCAATTGAAAAATCCAAAAGAAAAATATACTCATCATAAACCAATAACTAACAATCAACACTAATGAAAAAATCAATGAAATCATCAGTTTGAAATAATATAAAATATAGATTATTATTATAAGGAATCACCAGGAATATAAAAATCAAAATATAATTATGTTTAAAAGTTTTTAAACATTATATATAAATAGTTATTAAAAAAATTTTTATGAATAAATATTTTATAATATTATTTATTATAAAAATTAAGAATAAAGGCTTTAAAAACTTAAAAAATATTTATTGTTTTATTTTGAATTTTAGAGGAAATCTAATTTTAAATACTTGGAAATAAAATTTATTTTGATTCATTTTATTATTATTATTATTATTATTATTATTATTATTATTATTATTATTATTATTATTAATATTATTAACCAATGAGAAGAAAGAAAAAAAATTTAAAAGGAAAATCAAAAGCATTTGAAAATAGAAGCAACTAAATTACATGAAATTGAAAAGGATTATTTTTTAGTTGAAAATTCTTTTCATTTTATTAAATATATAATTCGCTGCAAAAGGCTTAAATTATCATTTAATTGTTTATTATTTTTATTATTATTATTATTATTATTATTATTATTATTATTATTATTATTATTATTTAAATAATCAAAAAAACGTGGCAATGATTTAATAATACAGAAACGCCAACTCAATAAATTCAACATAAACGCGATATATTTCAATTGTACAACAATCTTCGTCAGGCCGCAATCTGGATAATCAATAATAAGACATAAAATATGCAATATCTAAACAAATTAACTAATAATAATCATCTCCAACCTGTATCAAAAAATTTTAAAAAAAATATTTCAAAAACAAAAAAAAACAATATTTTAAAAAACCAAACCATATTTTATATATCCCCACATACATATTATTTTAAAATTAAATTTTAATTTAATAACATTTAACATTCAACATAAAATTAACAAATTAAAAAAAATTACATAGTTTACAAAACACAAACATAATTATACCACAAACACGACTCCCAACCTTCATCCTTCAATTACTAAAACACATTCAAAATCTCCGTGGAACGGGCAACTTGATCATTTATTTTTGGATTTAAATATCTAATCAACAATGCCTCACAAGTTACTCGTTCCCAATAATTACTTAAACCTTTTGAAATAATTTTAAAATCAGAGATACCTATTTTTTTACTGACACATTTCCTAACATGATTACTAATATTAGTCAATCTTTTTGGTCGACAGTGTTCAAGAACTCGGGTGCAGAGATGACGGGCAGTCTCTCCAATGTATGTGGCATTACACCCATTACATGAAAATTGATACACGAGCTCAGAACACAAACCAATTGGCGTTGGACATTTACTAGTAAACATACTGCTAACTTTGCAAGAAGTGGAAACAATCCTGAATTGATCCTTATCTACATATTTGAGAATTTTATGTTTAAATTCTCTGAAACCCTCAGAATAAGGCAATACTAACACATATTTCGGCTCCATGCGATTGGATCGATTCTTGTCACTTTCCGAATTTAACATAGTACCTTCCTCAGGATCAATATATACCTCCGATTCAGAGGTACGCATACCAACATTATCAGAATTAAACATTAACTTATCCACGGTCACTTTTGTCATTTTCTCAAGAAAAGATTTAGAGTAGCCATTTCTAAGTAACAACTCAACCAATACATCATTACTTTTTACTGAATTTACACTGATCGCGTCTGTGTGCGCATACAAAAAACTAACACCATCTCTGAATCAAACACAGTATTGAAAGAATTGCATCTGATAACTTAATGGAAAGTGATGATGATGCCTTGAATGTTTTTCATATTCGTCATATTCCTAGTGGAAGTACTACAGACGAAACTGATGGTTCTTTTTTTATTACTCCAAGAGATCCTGATAACAGAAATAGTGTTTTTGGCCAACTAATATCAAATTTATTTGGTGGATTGCTACCTCTAGATTTTAGATAAGATCCATCAGACTACATATTTTCAGATCAAAGTTTCGACAATTTTGTAACGAGAATTATGAATCAATTTGAACAGAGTGGTCCTCCACCAGCAAATGAGGCAGATATTGAGAAATTACAAGTCAAGAAAATCACCGAAGCTCATATACAAAAATTGAGTTATCTTATATAAAAAAGTTTCAAAAAATGATACATGTTCCATTTTTCGGTCAGATTATAAGGTGGCCGATGAAGTGTACGAGTTGCCCTGTCAGCATAGATACCATGTTCAGTGTCTAAAAACGTGGTTAATTAAACAATTATTATTATTATTATTATTATTATTATTATTAATATTATTATTATTATTATTATTATTATTATTATTATTATTATTATTATTATTATTATTATTATTATTATTATTATTATTATTATTATTAAAATTATTATTAATATAAATATAAATAACTATTTTCGCCGTAATCAGCAATAGTACATTAACTTTGGACATGATATTTTATTTATTTAATATTTCTGAAAAATAATTTGAAAAAGGTCTACAATAAACATTTAAATTTTAAATTAATTTTTTTATTTTAAAATGTTATTCTAGTTTTATTATTATTTTGCACTTCAAAGTTTGACTTTTGTGTTAAATTAACTATCAAACTGAAATAATATAATTGTATTTAGAGAAAATAGTATAAATTTTATGACAATTTCCTTTTCAGTGAATTTGAAATGATGAAAGAACAACACAAAATAAAATTGAATCAAGTGGAAGAGAGAAATTCTAAACTGAAAGAATTGGAAATGGAAATTGATATGAGAATCACTCAAGAAGTTAACAGGTTTATTTTTAATTAATTATTTATTAAATATCTATGTATAAGTAGATATCATAATCTTCACTTAGACAGAACGTACTCAATACAAAAATTTCGATAAAACACTTGAAAATTACATATACAAAAATTGAGTTATCTTATATAAAAAAGTTTCAAAAAAGTTTTAATCCAAATGACATCAATTACTCTATTATAGTAAAGAAAGAACAGAATATTGAAAAAACGATTTGAAAAAAAATTAACATCAAATACAAACTCTGTAGTACATATCCAGACAGACACTTTGTAATTGCTCTGAAAGATGTTTTAGAAAGAAATTTTAGAAGAAATTTAAAAAGTTTGCCTGATACACTTCTGATATTTTTTAATACTCCTCTGATAGACTTATCCGATTTGCCCAGTCACCAACTTTTCTGATGAATGGCAAATGACCAATTCTATATATCTTTTTAATTTTGGAAATTGGATTTTAGAAATTCAATTTATTAACATACTGAATCAAATTAAAATTTTGAATTCTCTGTTAAAATCACTTTGTATGTATGTTTAAATGTTTGTATGAGCCACCCAAATCTTATGACGGCAAATTATCCCACTTCCCGTGATTGGATCAAGCTGAAATTTGACAGATAAATTTGTCGTCGAGAACAATGCATTGTTTCAAAATTTCAGATCGATCGAAAGTATTATAATTAAGTATTTTGAAAATTTTCAATTTTATTAATATTTTTAAAATTTCTTTCAAAATATCAATAAAAAATATCGATTCTTTTAAAGTAATTTTTTAACTAGCTGATTTTGCGTAATATTAAATATTTCATAGCATTGAGCACGCATATTGAAATTATAATTTTGAGAAAATATAAGAGTGAGATATAGAGTTTTTAAAACTATGTTTTTACGGTTAGTTTTTTTACCATTATTTTTCATTTAGCTATAAACTCAATGAAGAAAAGCGTTTAGTTCAAAAATGGAAAGAAGTCGAAGTCTTCGAAATGAAACTTCAAGGTTATTTCTGATATAAGCTATATGTTATTTTTGAATCAATAATTAATATATTAAAAAAGTACAAAGTTTTTAAAATAAAACTCAATTTTAAAGTTAATTAATTAACCCAGGAGGAATGTTGAATAAATGCGGTAAAAATAGTATGTCAACGCAACGTAATTAGAATATAAATAGTACATTTTTAAAATTAAAGTTTAAAGAACTAAGTATCACACAGTTTTGCCTAACTATGCCATCTTGAAAATTTTGACTTCTCACTATTGAATAAAGAGTTTCGTGTTATACTAGCTTGATCTAAATAAGGTTGACATTTCCAAAATTCACTATGGTTCTTTGAAAATATAAAGTCTTTAACTGGGTCTTATATCATCTTGATATTTACTCTTTTTCATGCTGAAATGATTTTGGTTTAATTGATTGTATAATTATATGAAAATAATATGAGAATTTTGCAATGGTAATAGGAAGGCTGCTACTAACTGTAACCAAGCTCTAAGCATACATTACAGCTACAGACTATTGTGTCTTTTGTCTATATTCAAGAATCTTCTTGAAGGTTTTCAATGTTCAATCGTTTAATGTTTCCAAATGTTTTAATTCCATTAAGACTTTTAATTTCTCCATTGAATAATTTTTGTTTTTCTTAGTTTTTCATGCTTGCACTGGTTAAACATGAATCAAAAATATGAACTTGTATAATTTCCCACCATTTTAATGAGCTAGGGGCAAACAGATGCTTTACGAACAGCAATTATTCAGCTATTTAACTGAATCATGATCAACACGAAGGGAAAAGTCTCACACCCATTTTTTAAAATTATTATGTGATAACACATTTATTAAATAATATTAATAACAAGACATCTCAGTATTGGCGATATCCTCAATTTCAACCAATTCGTGACTCTTTTTTAGTGATCAACCGATTCGTAATATTGTATTCATTTAATTTTTCGTATTTTGTGATTGTGGGGATTTTAACACATTTTCTGGGTAGATTTTAACCTTTCTAAATCCTTTCTCCTTAATTCCCAGTCCTTTTCTAACGTCTATTATATAATATTATCAATATGAATAATTAGAAAACGATCAAGTCTATTGCAAGTTCGGCAGTCCGCTTGTATGAAAACAAGTTTCTACCAACGCGCTCTGAATACATTTTCTCTTGTTTGACAATACTTTTGAATATTATCTTTTTTAAAAATACACTTACTTTACGCATTTTCTAATAAAAAATTTTTCAAATGGTCAAATTTATATCTAGCACTCTCAAGCGTTTCTAAAGACATGAAACATTTTGTAGGATTTTTTGACACTGTTTACTGATATGTGATATATACTTTATTGATGACGAAAATTTTGAATAATTCCCAAAAATATGTAAATTAATATTAAATTAGTATATATTTCATTAAATATAATAAGAAATTTCTCTTAAAATTTTGATGGTTTTTATCAATTTTGTATCAGCAATGTTGCGGTAATAAATCATTTGTTTCATATTTTTTAATTGCCCATGTTTCATGAGATCATTATAAAAATGATAATAAATTTCTAGCAGTTATATATTTGTAAATTTATCTCATTAAGACAAATATTTATTTAATAATGAATGAAAATTAAAGTTTATAATATTGTGTAATTTGGCATATAATGCATGTTACCAACATTTCCACAAATCAAATCCCCTCTCCTAACAATTGATATATAATACTGATTTATTATTTTTTGAATATAGATGTTGCTTTTTCGATACGTCATGAAATATAGGTAAATATTAATTACTCTCCTCTACCGACTCCCTCATTTCGCTTATCGAATTAGGTATACCTATAAATTTTATATTAATGAAATAAATAAAGTTGGTTGTCATTTCTTATTTTAATTAAGAAAATAAATTTTGATTAAAATTAATGTTGGAAATTGGTATTTCGCATTGAGCAACTTAATTATATATTTAGAAAAATTGACTCAGGAAACCATTGATCACCTTTTGATTGCGTCTGATGAAAATAATGAAAATTACAGTTCTCTTAATGATGGTGGTAAACCCTTAAAATCTCATGTTTTAGTTATTCTGGGTGGTTTTAAAAATTTTAATTTGTTTGTCATGAAATCATTAGTCAATTCCAATATATTTATAATAATGTCTAAATCTTAAAATAATTAAACAGGTTTAGGAATAAATTCCAAATTACAGTAGGTTTAGTATCTGATCTAATGTATCATTTTTAATGAATTGGGTGTAATGCCACATACATTGGAGAGAGTTCACGTCATATTCGCACAGTGTATAGGAACATAAGGCGATTGATAGACGTGAGTTATTTTATTAGGCATAGAAACAAGTGTAAAATGACAACTGACTTAAAAGATTTTAAAATTATATATATATATATATATATTAGTTATGTGTATAATTTAAGAAATTTCAGGAGTTAACGAAAAGATTGAGGATTTTACATTTATAGTAATTAACTCTGTCAATAATGTAAACATCGGAATTGTTTACCAATATTTACAAAAATAAATGAATAGTTAAATCTGTCTATTGACACAACGAAAGAAAATAAATCCTAAACGTAATTAAAACAATTCTTCTATTGATGTCACTTGGCAAATTAATATAAGTGCTGAAAAGTTTTAAAAATGATTTCAAATATGATTGATTATCTTCTTATATACTTATTTTTGCAAAACTTTTAGAATTAGTAAACATTTCAATAAATTATAAATTTATCGATTATTGCAGTATTTCTCAAACTTTGAGATTTGCGCTTCGGTAGAAAAATTTAATATTGCAACAGAGACCGGTGTCAACTTTATTAATTATTTTTCTTTTTATATGACCTTAAATAAGTCACGCAATTTATATAATTTGCTTAATTTTATATCAAGCTAACCTTTCTTTAATATATTTCGTGACCCACAGTATGGACCGAAAATGGAGGTCTCAAAGACCAGAACGTCTCGACAGGCGACCACTTTAGAAAGCATTAGTTTATAGTATTTGTTCCAACAATATCTAATTTTCACCTGTGTATTATCATGTTTAAAGTAATTGGAAAGAGTTGATTTTTCTTATGAAATCCAAGAAATATTTAAATCAGTTAGTATTTCAATGGATTATACAGCTTTCAAGTAAATAAAAATATTTCCTAGCAAAATTAATTTCTATAATTACGTAGTTATGTAATGGTCATGTAAAATTCAGAAATATTGTATATATATTTTTAATTCTAGTTTATTTGTAGAAGAAAAAAAATATTTGGAGTCTGACAAATGCATAATGGAAAAATTAAAAGAAGAATTAACAAAAAGACAATATTTATTTAATGAAATGGATGTAAGTATTTAATTTGTAAAATAATATTTTAACAATCAATACCTACTTTTACTATAATATATTTTTGGAAAAATTTAAATTTATTCACTATTCAAAACTTTGAAAGCAAAATAAAAATATATTAAAAATGTATTTTAAACTTATTAATTTTAAAATTTTAAATTTTTATTAAAATTTATTAAAAATTATTAAAAAATATTAATTTATTTACTATAAAAAATGAGAAAAATCCCTGGTTTTTGAATAACCGAATCTTTTCTATATAACAATTCCTGGTTTGCGATAGTAAAAATTGTATGAATATTTGAAAGGAACAATTAATATTTATGTACTTTACTTACAAGATGATTATGTTATTTCTTAATTAAAAATAAAAGAAAACTTGTATTAAAAAAAATTATTTTAACAAAATCAATTATATTTGAATTTAACTTTCTTTTAACATATTTTCTGTCAAAAAATAAAACACTTCAATATCCTTTGAATGGTTGTTAATCTTTTCTGTCAACAAATTCTTTATAAATTGTGTTCTTTTTATCATCAATTTTACTTATAAGTTATAAGGATTTCTCAAATATTTAAAAATTGCCATTTAAATAATTTTTAAAATTAATATTTATACATTAGATAAAAATTAAAATAGTATCGTAATTGGTTTCGGTATTGTCTTTTAATATCTCACTTTATTCCAAATGCAATTCAAAATGTCATTGTTTTCAATGTGGTTATTAAAATCTTTTAGTTTATAATAGTAAGTTACATTTTCAATTTTCTAAGATGTAAGAAATTTAAAATTTTGTTTAATTTTTTTAAAGTAAGACATTTGTAGTATTCCTTTTTTGATAAAAAATATCGTTTTAATTAGAAGTAATTAGCTTCTATTTTCTCGAAACATACATCGTTTTTTTTACTTTGCATTCTTTTTGTTATCTGTGATTGGTTGTTAATTTTGAAAAATCTTTTTCTTGTCTATATTTTTCGTTGATATAATATATTAAATATAGGCTTCTACAATGCGTTTCATAATTATAGCCCCCCTTTCATTTTTTTCAGCTCTGCCCCTTATTTAAGAAAATTGTGTACATGTATAAAAATTTATAGCTCGAAAGTTTATGCAGAGACTTTTATCACTTCAAAACAAAATAATGTTTTTAAGCGTGTAATATCATACAAATTGTGTCAGTTAATATTAGCACGAACTCCTGCTATTATTTATAATCTATTTATTATTTTAATTTAATATTATTTTTTTATAATTTTATTGTTTCTAAAATTATTAATTTGCTGATTTTTAAAAATAATCACAAATTTAAAATTCATTTATTTTCAAAATGCTTTTCACTTTCAGTATAATAAAGACACTGTAAATTAATTTTAAAATAATTACAATTTATAATAAGTTTACTAATATTATTTAATGACCGTTCAATTTTTTGCAAAGGTTAAAAATATATATTTTTAGATAATTTCTTATCCAGTTCTGAAACAACAAAATAATACATTACTCGATCAAATAGAAGAATTGAAACAGTAATTATGATTCTAATTTATTTTCTAATATAATATTAAAAAGCTAATACTATTTTGTATAATGTTTGATCTCTTTCAAATAACATTTTTATGTATAAAATTATTAAATGGATGATATATTTTTTGTGTTTGTTGTTAATATAGAAATTTTTAAATCGCAGATTTTTTCTAAAATTTTTAATAATATAAAGTTATTTACAACATGATAAAAATATTTCGATTTAATTATTTATTTAAAATTATAACTATTATAATTATATTAAGCTAATTATTGAAGCTTTAAAAAATTTTAGTTTGTCATTTTGAATTTTAAATGATATTTATTTTATTTTGAATTTTAATTTTAAATAAAATTTTTAAAAAATTCAGAAAAAGAAAGTATATCATTATTGATATAATATTCTTAAGCATAGTCTCATTTATTGGATATTATATTTATAATGAATGAGAATAAAGAAAAAGGAAATAAAAGAAAGAAATGTATTTTCGGGAAGAAGATTGCTAAATTCCAGGAGATTGACAAGGACTATCTTATAGTCGAAAATTTTTTCATTAAATACATTGTTCGCAGCAAAAGGCTTAAATTATCACTTTATTGTATTATTATTATTATTATTATTATTATTATTATTATTATTATTATTATTACTACTATTATTATTATTATTTTTTTTTATTATCATTATATGAAATAAATTATATGTGATATAATTTTCTACTTTTTTACTGAATAAATAAAAACAACATATTTTATTTTATTTTAATACTCTAATTCTATTTTACGAGAGCAGTGAAATAAAACTGTGAACAAATGCGCTTGTTGTTCTCGGGTCTCATTGAGTATGAGATACTTAGTTTTATTCCTATATTCCTCTCAGCGAAATTTGAAGTGATAAAATGAAAATCGAAATTAAAACGGAAATATTATTGAAACAAATAAATGATGATTTATTATAATTTTTGTAAGTAATTAAAATTTGCACTTTATTATTTTTCCATTTTTTCTTTGTACTCACGATCGGAAATTTTTAATAATTCATTCATAAGTAAGTTATAAGTAACATTTTTATAATTTGACATACTAAAATATAGTTTACCATTCCGAAGAAGATTTATTTGCATCACCATGAATCATTTATCCCTACGTAACACAAATTGTATTATAGTTGTAATTAAAGTAAATAAAAATTTCCGTATTATCAACTATGTTTTAATCTGCTCCTCATAATTTTTTTTTCTTTGACCAATGTTATACGCTATATATAAAAGAAAATTAGGTGTATTTATTTATTTGAATATATTTAATCTAATATAATATTATATATATATATATATATATATATATATATATATATATATATATATATATATATATATATATATATATATATATATATATATATATATATATATATATATATATATATATATATATATATAATATATACATATTTTAATCGAATCTCAATAAAATGTGTTTAATCTCAAATCTTTTTTCTGTCATTGTTGATATGTTTTTTTTCGTTTGAAATTCATAGATGAGTGAATATCTCTGTAAATATCGTGTTTGTCAAGCAATAAATTTGTTTATTTTATTTTATTCCGTTAATTGATTATGACTTCACAGTGCTTTGAAAATAGAAAAATTTTGATAATTATTTTTTGTAATAATTAATATTTATTGTCTATGTTCAATTAATTAATTTTCGTCTAGGCAGGTTCAACAACAAAATATTATCAATCAACAAGACAAACACAGTATGTTTATTTTTGGCTTTAACATTTCTTCAATAAACAATTAAATGATTTTCAAAATCCTTCAAATTAAATACAAAAAATTACAAAAATTTAATTTATTAAATAATATTTTACTCCAATCAAATTTCAGTACCGATTACTATTGTTAATCATTTAAAGAATTTTGACAAAAATTTGGTTATTGGTTAATTTTTACACAAAACTTAAAAACACGCGGGGTATATGAGGGTGCGAGTTATCTGCGTATGCGGGATTTATACGGCAAACTACGGTAAATGACAAAATTATTCTTTTCTGAAAATTTATTATGTGTAAATGTTTGATTATGAAATAATCCTTTTCAATCATAAATTTAATATTAAGATGGCAAAGCTGTTCCCAATTTTCTATTTTATAAGCTTAGTTAACTTATAAACGTAAAGGGTTAAGGTTATTTATTCATTAGCCTCAATTTAAAACTATAATCATTATTTGTAATAGTTATTGAAACTTTAATATTTCTCTTTTTGACCTGGAAGTCAAATACGGAGTGCTACGTAAGTAACTCACAATTCAGACTGTTTAATATAAAATAGTAGTTTTTACTTGAAATTTATATTAAAAACAACCAGAATTAGAGTATTTTAAAATTCAAACCAAATGCTCAATATGTCTAATATTTTCTGCCACAACGGGTTTCAAATTGTTAATGACTGTGCAATTGTCATTCAAGGAATGTTTTCTGCTGTCTCCTATACAGCCAATTAACTGTCTGTCGGTGTTAGACGGATTCTGATGATTTATTGAGTCCTGACTATAACGCAAAATTCCAGTAATCGCGCGGATTGAGGCCGGAGAAAAGTGGAGGCAAAAAGTGTGAATGGTGTCGGCTGATGGCTGATTCATACATCGAAATTTAAATGGGAAGTTTTATGGCTATTTTGAAATAGGAATTGGTCTAACGCATGTTGCGAGGAATGTGTTATGTACTGGTGCAGGGATGTTGGTTTCTTCTGATATTCTTCTAGAAGAGGTTCAGCGAAGTTCTGATGCATTATGTCGTACTGCATCCTCAACTGCTTCACATCGTTTATCTTGCGGAGACAGGCATCCATAGTTCTTTTGATCAATGATACTGCCTTTTGTTTCAAATATGTTCACCCGTATTTTGACGCTACGATTGTTGAAATGATTCTTTATTAGACCATGTTCTTTCTTGAATTGTTGCAGAGTTACATTTAAAATTTAGCGTAATAACATTTTTTAATGAAAAGTGTCTTCTAAGGCAGTGATGTGCAAACTTTCGATTCAACCTACCAAAATTTATTAAAAAAAATCAAAAGAACTCTTCAATTTAAATGTAACAAATGTAGTTATAAAAAAATTTAAAGAATTTTTTTATTATATATTTCAAAATGATAAAACCAATATTTTCGACTCCTCTGAATTTTGTCGTGACCCATACTTTGAGCACCGCTACTCTAAGGAAATAATTGTCATTACTTAATTACAAATAATTTCAAATAATGATTAAGCATGTAAAATATTGTTTATATATTCATTTATAAATTCTAGAAAATTTCTTATTGAATCATAACAATGAGTCGATCAAAATGTGCGTTACTTATGATATGCCATGTACTAATTTGAGTAGAGTGTTAATTTAAAAATAAAATAAAAGTATACAAAAAATACAAAAATATATGATTATTAATTTTATTAATCTATTGTCATCCTACAACAATGTACTTGGATTAAATGTTATTTTACACAACTTGCTTAATAAATGATATAATTAAATCATGCACAAATCATATGGCCTCTGAATTGTTAATAGTTTTAGTTTTCTATTAGAGTAGATTAGAGCAGCGTTTCTCAACCGCTGGTACGCGACCCAATATTGGGCCGCAAAAAAATAACATTGGTTCTCGTACTAAGAATAGATAGATTTTTGGTCCACAGTACGTTTTGGGTTGAGTAATACTGTATTAGAGTATATTATAGTATATATCGAATATAGAGTATATATATATATATATATATATATATATATATATATATATATATATATATATATATATATATATATATAATATTCTTTTACTTCCGATTATATTATTTAGAAATATCATGTTTATTAAAACAAAAAATGGGTCCGAATTTTGAACAATCTGTTCTTTCAAATGAATTAGAGCGTGCTAGAGATATTTTCAAAAGAGAGCGAACTGTACTTGATGAACAGAAAGAAGCATTGGAGAAAAGATTATTGGAAGAGGTAAACGGGATTTTAAAGATTAGGATTTGTGAATTTTTTTTATTGCATGTAGATTAAAAGCAAACGTATTCTAACTGATCAACTCTCTCAACAACAAGATCTAGTTGAAATGTTATCGCGTCAATGTTCTGAGAACAAAGATGTATCTTACAGAAGTATGTAGATTAAAGTATTAATTTTATTTCAATTTTCTTTTATAGTAGACTTTAATATAATTGAAACATTCATCAAATTTCAATTATTGGGGTTTAATTAAATAAAAATACTTAATTAACCCTTGGTTAATATTCATGCCCTTAAGTGACCCTGGAACCTTTTGAAACAAAAGTATTGCAAACTAACTTATATGCAACCTTGCTCATGCACCCGTGTATGCATGTTGACCCTTGTATAGCAACGACGTCGGTAAGGGAAAATTATTGGTTTTAATTTAAATTGTTTTCTATAGAGTAAAACAATAATTATAAGAAATTTTTATATTTCATTATAGAATAGATTGTTACAGTATTTCTGTTAGTTTTATTTTTCAACCTGGATTTGTCTTTGCCACAGGTATGGGTTATAGAAATATGCTTACGGACGAAGAGATTGTGAATACTTTGCTTGATTATGATGTTTTTGAAAAGGAGAATGTCTCCGCAAAGTCAGATGCTTCTATCTCTTCTTCTTCTTCCTGACAGCAGTGATATTGATTCAAGTGATGAAGAAATATTTAGTTATCACAGCAGTTCAACTGATATTGAAGAGAAGGTAGACGAAGAGATTTTCACCATCCTAGATATACCTGACTTCGAAAATATAGATAATTCGTTACAGCTCTAAATATTACTTTGTAAAAAATAAATGTATGCGTTAAGTCAAATAACCATTTCAAAGTCGAACTCCAGTCCACAATATTATATATATTTCCGTGGGAAAATCTTTAAGCCCAGAGATCTCTAGTTAATGTTTTTGATCTCTTCATCAACGAACACCTACTTGAAACTATCGTACTAAACACAAATGCTAAGATTAACGAGGTTCAACTAAAGTACAACATTTTTAAACGTTCTCATTTATCTCGCAATGTTTGGAGACCAACGTTTATAAACACAACAACTATTACAGATCTACGAGCTTTTATAAGATTGTTGTATTTGGCGGGTTTATTTAAGTCAAACCATGAAAATTTATTTTCTGGCTTCCGATGTTATTAAAATAGACAAAACTTTCTGGTGCATATTTAAGTAAAAAATAATCTCCAAACCGATTTTCACCGTCTTAAGACTGTTGGATATTGGGAACCTATACACGATAATACAAATAAACACTTTCTTTAAATGTGTCGTGATTCCTTTTCTTTTTACAATGTTCCTTCAATGTTATTTCGATGTAATTCCAGTGGCTAATGCAGAATTTCTTATTTCTTGATTCTTTTCTTATATTTCTTTGACCATTTTCTTCTGTCTGTGAGAAATGAAAATAATTCGATTGATGTTTTTTATATATTACTATTAAAAGTTTTGAATTCAAGGTGCTTTACTTATTTGTAAATGGATATTTTTTTATTTTTAACAGTTGCTATATTTATACTAATATAAAATTTACTTTTTAAACTTATAACATGTCATTTATTACTGCTGGAAACCAGAATTGTTACAGAGATGACCTCGAGTCATGGCAGTAAATATTGTTGAATGTATTTGCCCTCTTTGCTCACAAGTCGATGTTCACCACGTAACTATCCCTATAAAAGACATGCTTTCTGTTTTTGGTATTCTTATTCTCCTTAATATTTTTCATTATAAATGTAATCTAAATTTAATATTGAAAAAATGTAATCTTTAGACAAATCCGGCTTCATTTCTAGCCGAAGTCAAAACTATGGATTATACTCGAATCGAAATCCTCCTACCAACCGAGACTCATCTCCGCATTCTCCTACTGACCGCCGTAGAAAATTGTCAAATTTCGAATCGGCAAGAAACGAATTTCCTCATGAAGTTGATGAATACATCCTTCCAACAGAGATTGAAGATTTGACAACTGATGCCAAGCATAAACTTATGAATCTAGATGAAGA
Organism: Schmidtea polychroa; assembly: GCA_959609185.1. Lineage (NCBI taxonomy): Eukaryota > Metazoa > Platyhelminthes > Tricladida > Dugesiidae > Schmidtea > Schmidtea polychroa. The sequence continues at coordinate 37,715 of CAUHTR010007340.1, forward strand.
AACGGAACAAATTAATAAAGCTTATTTGTGAGAAAAATTTATTCGTCAACATATATTTGATATAATAATACTCAAAAATTCAGTGAGTTCAAAAATCGAATGGCCAATTCATTTTCTAAAATTGGAGAATTCCATCCTGAATTGCAACCAGAATTAGTTTCTCAATCTTTCAAAAACGGTATAGAGGTAGGGAAGGTTTAATTTGTTGTAATTGATTTTTTTGTTTTTTTAAATTTAATAACCGTATATACTCGCGTATATGCCGAATAATTTTGGATTAATTTTTTTTCAAAGTTAAAATAAATATGGTTCTATAATTAATTAATTAAAAAGAGAGTTTGAAGACTATAAATCAGTAATATATCAATGTTTGTTGATACTCACGAATTTTCGGCACTGCCTTTTTCAAATGAATTTTCAAGTGAAAGTTCACTTGAAAAAGGCAAGTGCCGGAAATTCGTGAGTATCAACAAACATCGGTATATTACTGATTTATAGTCTTCAAGCTCTCTTTTTAATATATTTAATGGAAAAAATAATCAGCGGTGAAATTGGAAGAAATAAAAGTTCTTATAATACTATAATTAATTGATAATAAATGTAATATGTCAATTACTAATTGAATTGTTTAAATCAATGTATTTTTATCTGCTTATCGAAGTAAATAAAATGCGTTTTGCGGTAGTTAAACAGAATCGGTTATCATATGATGTTGCATTTAAACTTCAAGTTGGTGGTTTTGTAAAAGCTTTTGTCATGTTAAATTGTTATGGTTTCTAGTGAATTGCATAATTTGAAATAAATTAAATATTACACAAAATTTCATTTTTGTATTTTATAAATGATACGAATTGAAAATATAGCTGACAATATACGAATATACAATATACGAATTCATAATTTAGAAGATAGTGATGATTCATTGGGTGAACTGGATGAAACATGCGGACCAATTAGAATTGTTTTCATGAATTAAGTTAAGGTTAAGAGGTGTGGATTCATGATGAAAAAATTGAATTAGGGAAGAGAATGTGAATTATCAATGAGTTAAATTAATTTTACAACTCCAAATCCCATTCTAAATTTTGGAAGACCAACAGTTTGTAAATAAAATTCATTGTTTATATTTAACAAGACGAATTTTGAGGAATTAATGGAGGAAATTATGTCGAAACGTTTGGAGAATCATTCTGTCAATAAATGAAATAATAGATATTTAAAATACTTTATTAAAAATTAATTAAAATTAATTATTATTAGTAGGTTTTATATTTGATTAATTTTTGAATTGAGACGTTTCTTTTTGTAATTCCACATGATCCTTATTTGAGAATAAGTAATATTATTAATAAATAATTTAATTTTTATCATTGAGGTTTGAATTTTCAAATAAATGACGGGATTTTATGTTACATTTTGCAATTTTATTTTATCAATTAAGTTCGAGTATTTAGACTTTTTTAAGTTAAAGGATGGATCTTATAATCTTTACTGGATCTAATAAGTAATGTTGTCATTATTAAATAATTAGGCATAATAATTACTTATATGTTTGCATGGGAATATGTTGATCAAAGAAATTATTATCAGTTCGAAGTAGTTTAAAATTGAACTCGTAATAATTTCGAATATTCGAAGGATTCTTTAGTGTATCATTCCCCCTGGTATCGCTACAATATTGTCCATAAGACCAGGATTTGCAATAATGTAGTTGTCTTCTGCAATCAGAAAATAAGTTTTATTTATTTGAATTTTATTTAGCAAAAAAATAATAGTATAATCAAGGACTAAAAGACTTTAAAAATCTCCAAATGACGATGATAAAATTTGTGTAAAAGTCTCTAATTTAATTATTAAAATCGAAAATTTAATTTCATGAAACATTTTTTAAAGAAATTTTACAAATATCTAAATATTGCAAAGTTAAACAATAAATAGTTTATAATTTATTTTCCTTTGTTCAAAAAATGTATTAACCGCCCTACCTTTGGGTTATGATTCAAAAAGTAGGTAAAAAAACATCGGATTTTTTTTTCATTATATTTCGCAATAACAATACTTGTTTACAATATACCAGTCAAAATCTTTACACAATAGACTCATTTGTGAGCTTTTTTGTATCCTTTTCAAATCAGAAGTTCTCAACATTAGATGTCACCGAATAATTTTTGTAATAATATTTTATCAAATATATTTTGTATTGAATGTAATATATCAATCAACATAATCTCGTATGAGAGAGCTGAAAATATCCAAAAAAATCCGTTAGCTTCGACTAACCTTGAAATACTGAACTAGATGTCGCAGGAACAAACTTTATGTAGAAGAACGTATGACGAACGTTTTGTGGGTTTTAGGTATAGTTTTTTTGTACCTGAAAGTAAAGGATACGACTTGTTGCGTTCGGGCGATATTATAACGGCCGTATTACGTACGTTCATTTGGGTAGGGTGGTTAAATTAAAATTATATGTACACCAGATTCAGATTGAACATCTCTAACTCCAAATTTCATTTTGAAATCATAACATTTCTTCGGAATATTGTAAACAGGAAATAATATCTGTTAAATGTAGTTTTAAAAAATAGGAAATCAGAAAAAATGTTACATACTATATATTACACTTCTAACTTTGTATTATTTTTGTATTAAATATTTCCAAAAAAATACTTGAGCATGAAATTTTTAAATGTCTCTTTTTGAATTATGGAATTTGTTAAATATGGTTCATTCTCACTTCGTTTCTCTAATTTATTAATAATGAAAACTTTTGATTGTTTAGGAAGGCCGCAGATTGAAAAAAACAAAGTCCAATGAATTGCCAATTTTCTTTGAATCAAATTATCATATGACTTCGTTTCCCTTAAGTATTTTAACTTTTATTTCAAATTTATTGCATTTTTATTTCTTTTAATCAGCTAATGAAAAAAAATTGCATAAAATTCAAGAAACTGATATGGCAGATAATCACGAAAGGTAAAATAGATGTTATAGTATAATTATTGTAATGTCATTTTAGGAATATAGCTAAAACAAATTATTCTGAAGGAGAAATTACTACGAGAAATGATGGTATTATTATTATTATTATTATTATTATTATTATTATTATTATTATTATTATTATTATTATTATTATTATTATTATTATTATTATTATTATTATTATTATTATTATTATTATTATTATTTAGTAAATTAAACGCCTAAGGTAATTGGATGCACTTGTCCACATATATAAGTTTATATATATTTATAAGTTTACTGATTTTCTGTGACTCCCACTGGATATCACAAAGCTTGTGCTGTTTATTTTCAAAATAATAATAATAATAATAATAATAATAATAATAATAATAATAATAATAATAATAATAATAATAATAATAATAATAATAATAATAATAATAATAATAATAAATATTAAATTTATTTTTTGCATTAAGGAAACTATGAAAATGAGTCTGATAATCCTGTTCAAGTGTCCCCTTTTCCCAATATTTCTAATTATCATATTGAAAACAACAATGTATATCCTGAACCCGAATTCTAGAAAGTTGAAATTCATACTTTTTTATTATGTATGTTCATTATATTAACAACAGATGATATTAAATCAGTTTCAAGTGTTGATTCAGAACCAAATCTTGAATCTGAGAGGATCAATTTAGATCAAAATTGGCGAAACTTTAATAATGACACAAGTAAACTTTAAACATTTTGTATAATCTAAACCGGACTAATGAGCATTTCATAATTTGTTATAATTTTCTTCCTTCATTCACAAAATTAAAGAATTTACTCCACATGAAGGTAAATCGTAGAGCATATAGACGTAATATCAATCTTATCTTATTAAACATTAACTTATTTCCCAAGATATGTTATTACTTATAAAAATAATATATGAAATAATATATATATTTTATGTAACTCAATACTCTAAAAATTAATCCTGCATTTAATTTTGTGATTAATTTATACTTTTAGTGTTTATTCATTCTGTATTTTCAATTCACAGGATATATTTATCATTTCAGAAAATTTGTTACATATCAACAAAAATTTAACAGTTTATTGAAAATAACTACATGTATTAGTTAATGAAGGTTTTAATATTAATTAGATAACAGTGAATATATATATATATATATATATATATATATAATATATATATATATATATATATTTATTTATTAAAAGGAGAGCTTGAAGACTATAAATCAGTAATATATCGATGTTTTTTGATACTCACTGAATTTTCGGCACTGCCTTTTTCAAGTGAATTGCACCTGAAAAATTCACTTGAAAAAGGCAGTGCCGAAAATTCGTGAGTATCAACAAACATCGATATATTACTGATTTATAGTCTTCAAGCTCTCTTTTTAATATATTTAATGGAAAAAATAATCAGTGGTGAACAATGATTTTTAAAACGTTCTTCTTCCAATATATATTGGACTTAATAAACCGTTCCTGCAAATTCAAAACCTTAAATTGTCCTTGGGTCACACTTTACCTGATAAAAGTTTAGGATTTTCGTTTCAAAGCTGTGAAAAATCATACACATAAACAAATTCCAACCGAATTAGCCATACATTGTTACTTGATTGGGTTCAATTTTTAGTGATAACCAGTATTCTATATAAGTTTGAACTTCTTTTTTTAATTATTGGAGGAATTTATATTTACATAATTTTCATTAACTATAATTTTCATTAACTATGGTGACAATTTAAGAATTATAATTTGTGCACTAGACCTCAAATGCTTTATTAATGAAAATATTTGTATTCTTTATATATCAACTAAAGAATTTTTAATAACATAGTTAATTATTTTTATTTCAATTTAAATAATTTTAATTTACTTTTTGTTTTCGTTTCTCACACATCACTGTAATATGTTATTGAAATATTAATAAATATAATTTCAATTGAAAATGAAAAGAAATCTGAGGTGAAAATCAAAAAAAAATTTATAAAAGGTCTATCGATTAGATCTATGATTTCAAATTAAATTAAATTTAATATAAATTGAAAATTATAATATGGTTTAGTATTTAAAAATTAAATTCACTTTAAATTATCTGTTTGGGGATCAAAGAAAATCAGCGATGAAATTTTTACGCTTTTCATATTTCTGAATTAAATATATAAATCTTACGATGACAGATTTTCTTCTATCAATTCAATGTGTAAATCTGATCTGGAAATTTGCACATTTTTTATTTACCTTTTTGAAATTTAATTTAAAATAATGAAATATTTTATAATTTATGAAAATGGAAAATAATAATGTAATTGTATAATAAGTGATAGATCATTTTTAATGAATTTGTAATTAATATTATTAGAATTGTGTTATTCCGTTCAGAAAATCAAAATTTTGTGGTATCAAACGAACGTGACAAAGTCGACAATTCAGCAGTTAAGATGAGGAGTGAAAGTGCTGAGGATGGGAATAATGATGAAATTGATCCAGTTATGAAGAAATATATGGAATTAGTAAAGAAGAAAAAGGTGAAATTTTTTCTTTGTTTAATTAATTAGTTTTAATTTACACTTCGGATACTGATTGAAATATACCAGTAGGATAATAAATAGCAAAATCAATTAATTATTTATATTAAATTACATATTAAATTATATAATTTAATACTTAAATAATAAAAAATCGCCATTCGTACATCTTTTTCACTTACCTAAATTCACGACGGATGAATAACTATACTATATTGATAATATATAAACATATTATAAAATCTATAAATTTTAAATTATAAATAAAATATTTTAAACAATTATTTTTTTTAAAATAATTTTCAATAATCAATTATATTTAAACTTATAATATTATTTAAAAAATATTATGTTAATTATTTAACATAACTATTATTCAATATACATCAACATAAAAAAGTTTAATTAAAAACATTCAACACACACGTATTCACTGCATTCTGCACATTGATTTTAGGATTAAAAGTTCTTATCAATAATGCTTCACACATCACACGCTCAAAACAATTATCAAAATTTTTTGATAAGATTTTTAAATCAGACATTCCTAATTCTCTCATACATACTTTATTGTGAATCTTTAATATTGGACACTCCCTTCGTTCGACAGTGTTCTTGAACTCGAGTACAGAGATGACGGGAAGTCTCTCCAATGTATGTGGCATTAAACCCATTACATGTGAATTGATAAACGAGATCCGAACACAATCCAACAGGTGTTTGAGATTTACTAACAAACATACTACGTACTTTGCACGATTTTGAAACAATTCTATAATTCAATGTACCCAGCTGTTTACCAATCTTTCTTTCGAAATCATCATATCCTTCAGAATACGGCAATACTGTATCTAATATTAGAAAAGTTTTAAAGCATAGATTACAAATACTCAGTAAAAATTAAATAAATTTATAAATATGATTCCTTATTATTACTGATACTATTATTATATTATTATTATATTATTATTATTATTATTATTATTATTATTATTATTATTATTATTATTATTATCATCATCATCATTGTTATTATTATTTTTTATTATTTACCTTTGTTTCTTCTGTTTTCTTTATGATGTTTTTTCAAAATGTAAATATTCGGATGATTACAAAAGAAGTCTACTGATTCGTTTTATTTTTTGTATTAACTATGTTAAATTGGAACGTATCATTTAGAATTTGTGACAAAAAGTATATATTAATTAAACAAGATTAGTAATAATTGGAAAAATATTGTTTCCATATTAATATCAATTCGTCATATTGTATTCATTCTTTACACATTACAATCATACATTGAAAATTTTAAATATGTAAATTAAATATAATTTACGATTAAATAAATATATGTTTTCTTACAGATTAAATTACGAAGATTCGACATTTCGTTTCATTTATGTTTTATTTGTTTAAAAATAATAATCATGAACAATGATTTTTAAAACGTTCTTCTAAGTGATGAAGCGGATAGAATACATTGTATATGATGTATTACATTTTTGAGAAGATGTAATATGTATGTATTATTCCGTAATTCAGTTCCCTTCTTGATTTATCATCATCCATCTTTTGATCTAAGATTTTGTTAATTATTATGCAAGTGATTTGTGATTCATATTGAAAGGGTAGAATTCACGTTTAAGTTAAAACTGGATATTGCTAATAAACATTTAAATTGTATATATCAGATTACATAAATTTTTATATAAATATTTAAATTAATAAATTAAAGTAAGTTTAAAATATAAAAATAAATTAAAATATATTAAATATTAAAATAAATTAAACCAGCATTGAAATCATCATCAAAATTAAAATAATAAAAAAGCCTCGAACAGATTGTTTGAATATTACAAAAAAGCGCAGTTTTGTGAATAAAATAAATTTAGTAATTTTATTTGTTTAATTTATTAATTATGGAGATTGAGAATGAATTCGACGTTGTTGCGGCTAACATGGCGACCACGCCAACAAACCTATTGATTAGCAGGTTGCTACCAGAAAGATTCCACAGAGACGACGACCTGGAAGAATTCATCAAAGAATGCCAAAAGTTTTTTAATATTACGAAAACATCTGTCAAGATGCAGATGATTCTGGTTACCACACTGTTGGATAAACCATTTTACGATGAATATGAAAAAGCAGAAGGAAAAACATTTGAAGAGAAGCTCAGATCAGCATTTTCGAGGCCAAAATCATTATTCGAAGACTTAAAGGAAGCTCTAAATTATGAACAAGGATCCGATTCAGCAGACCGCTTTATCGAAAAAGTAGAGAAATTAACCAAAAGATTACTGTGACATGAGTGGAACGAAGAAGAAATTAAAAAGTGCCTACTCATGAATGGGGCTCGAGAGAAAAAAGTTAAAAAGGAAATAGAAATGCAAGAACTAAAAACGTCAGAAGAAATTAAAAGCACAATTAGAAAAGTTGAGAAAGTGAATAAAGCTATAAACCATGTTAACTCCATCCGACCTATAACATATATGAAACCCGTCAAAACCTACAGAGATGCCGTTCAAAGACCCGCACAGACAAATACGATGCCAATGTCAAAACCATTGGAAGCGACTAAGAACGTCGTATGCTGGACATGCCAAAAACCAGGTCATTTAAGCCGAGAATGTACTATGAAGAGGAGGATTCAGTGTTTTGGATGTGGATTATATGGACACGTACGCCGAGAATGTCCAAACATTCAGTGTAGGAGATGTCATCTACAAGGTCACAAAGAAACTGAATGCTATACAAACCTAGAAAGATTTAAGCCGAAAATGAATCATTACGGAAGAAATAATGCAGCACACCGAAATAAAGGGGGCCGATTTCAACAAAACAATCAGTATAATAGAAGAGAGGTAGCAGCAATTGGAAATCAAGATGCAAACCATCAACTGAATTATACAAGTGAAGCCGAAGAGAAATACGACGAAATGCAATACCCAAACGAGGAAGCTCCATCACAGGAGGCGATGATAGGAGCCATTTATTAGGTAATTTTGATTTTGATGAAAATGCTGGTTATAATAATGTAAATAATTTTTATAATGTAAATAATTTGAATAATGTAAATAATTTGAATAATGTAAATAATTTGAATAGTGTAGATAATTTTAATATTTTTAGTAAAGATTTATGTAATAATATGGATGATAAAACTAATTTTAATGTTTATAAAAGTAGCAGTATAGATCATAGAAATGAAAACAGCAAAATAATGTGTAGCGATGAAAGAACAGGAGAAAAAGTATATAGTTTTCTAAAAAAGTCATTTGATATGAATGAAAATAAGATTGAGTGGATTAATGAAATTTCCAATAGTATAAAGAACAAAGTGGAACAAAATATATTTACGAAAGACGAATGGAAAGGACCTCGTATGACTTATCATAAAATGCAGGGTAGACCAAGTATAACACTTGAAATTCAGGGGCGCGGAATTGAGTGTCTGTTAGATACAGGAGCACGAGTTAATGTAATGTCTAAAGTAGTACTGGATAAATTGGACAAAGTCGAGATAATAAAAACAGATGAAATGCTAAGNATGAAATTCTAAGGTGTGCAGATGACAGTAAATTGGAGACTATAGGAAAGTTCAAATTGAGGTAAAGATAGGGAAGCTAACAAAAATAGTGACCTTTACCGTCGTACAAAACATTGTCCCAGATGTTATTGGGGGTATAGAATTACAGAAACAATTCGGTATTGAATTAAGATGGATTCAAGAAGGTGAAATGATATCTAACGAACGTATATGTGAAATTGATGCTAAATTTGGGAGGAATATTACAAATGAAGAAAGATTCCAACATGCGATAGAGAAGTTGAAAGTAAAAGAAGATAAATTGCTTGTAGAAATTATCAAGAGAAATAAATGTGTTTTCATGGCTGACAAGTGGGATGTTGGATGCACTGATTTAATTCAACATAAAATTGAAACAAATGGCGGACCAATAATGATAAAGCCCAGAAGACAGCCTATAAACTTGGAAGAGAAAATAAACATGGCCATTAAAAATCTGGAGGATAATAATATTATAAGGAAGTGTAATTCACCTTGGAATACCCCTTTAGTGTGCGTTTGGAAAAAGGAAAAGAAGGATATCAGACTCTGTTTGGACTTTAGACAACTTAACAAAATTACTGAAAGACAAGCGTTCCCGATGCCTAACGTTGACGAGATCTTAGATGCTTTGCATGGTACTAGATATTTTAGTTCTATTGACCTTGGAAACGCATACTATCAGGTGAAGTTGGATAGAGATTCACAGGAGAAAACAGCTTTTTCAACGAAAGAGGGACAATTCTGTTTCAACCGAATGCCGTTTGGCATCGCTGCAGCACCAGGAACATTTCAAGAGCTCATGACGAAGATATTAAACGATTTATGGAAAGACGGGGTAATGGTTTATCTGGACGATATATTAATTTTTACTAACACAATGGAAGAACACTATAAACTGTTGGAAAGAGTATTGCAGAAAATCGCAGAAGCTAAACTAAGAATTAATCCTGAAAAATGTCAAATACTGAAAAGCGAAGTGAAATTCTTAGGCCATATTATAAATAGATACGGCATCCAAACGGATCAGAGCAAAATTGAAGCTATTCAATCATTTCAAAACCCGAAATGTGTGAAAAATTTAAGGAGTTTCTTGGGTATTTGCAACTATTATCGAAAATTTATTAAAGAATACGCAAAGAAGGCAAGAGCTTTAGAAAGTATATGTGGTAAAAATAGCGACAAAATAATATGGAATGAAAATTGTGAGCAGGCTTTTGAGAATATGAAGTTGGCATTAATAACCGCACCGATTTTGGTATTTCCTGATTTTAAGAAAGAATTCATACTGGATACGGATGCAAGTTTCGATACAATCGGCGCAGTCTTATCACAGAAGAATGACATGGGATATGAGCAAGTTATCGCTTATGGCTCACATGCGATGAATGACCACGAAGAGGCTATTGTATTACAAGAAAGGAACTCCTGGCTATATATTATTTTTGTCGGCATTTTAATCACTATTTATATGGAAAAAGATTTACACTACGTACAGATCATAAAGCAATAACATTTATGCTAACCACGAAGAAGCCAATTACAGCTCAATTCCAGACCTGGATAAACTATTTAAGTAGCCTTGATATAAAAATGGAATTTAGAAAGGGTACACTACATACTAACGCAGACATGTTATCGAGGAAAACGTGTGGCACATGTGTACAATGTCTTATGGAACACGATAATCCTAAAATGGGAAGAATGAAAACCAGAATGTTAAATATAATGACTGAAGACAAAGGAGAGGAATGGCAAATGAATAGTGATGAAATAGAGGAGATTAAAAATAAAATAAGAACGCAAAAGAGTGGAAGGTTTATAATAGAGGATAATATTATATATACCAAAGATAAAAGAATATGGATACCAGAGAGCAAAGAAGAGAAATGATTAACAAAACACATCTATTACTGTGCCATGCTGGAGTTGACAAAGTTATCAAATACATACAAAACAATTTTGATATGAGAGATCTAATAAAGGAAGTAAAAACGACAATATCAAATTGCGAATCGTGTCAAAAAGTTAAAGTTGTAACTACAAAGATGAAAGAGAAATCAAGAGTACTTGAAGCATCCGAACCCTTCGAGAAAATATATATGGACATATGTGGCCCAATGAAAGAAACATTTAACAGGAAAAGATACATTTGCGCAATAATCGACCATTACAGCAAATACATCTCGTTAACAGCTATAAATAAACAGGATGAAGAGACAATTGGGAAGATATTGTTAAACAACTGGATTCTAAAATTTGGGGCACCCAAAGAACTACATGTAGATTGCGGGAAAACATTCGAAGCTAATAGCATAAAGAATATAAGCAAAAATGCAGGGTTCGAGATAATGTATTCGAGTCCATATCATCATAATACGAATGGTATAATCGAAAGACAATTCCGGACAATAAGAGATTTTATTAATGCATCGCTGAAAGACGGAAATACAAAAGACTGGGCAGACCTTATCCCAGATATAGAATATACACTCAACGCAACCATTCAAAAAACAACGGGAGTAAGCCCAGCTGAAATTATTTTTGGTAGGAAAATTGATAGATCAAAATGGTATAATGATAGTAGAATCAACAGGAACGATATCGCATTGAAAATTGAAAGTAAAAGACAAAATGAGGAAACAACAACTGCAAGGAGGTTGGATATTGGAGACAAAGTGTTAATCAAACGAGAAATACGAAACAAGGATCAAGATAGATATGAAGGACCATACACGGTAACAAAACGAATACACGATCGCAGTTATATGCTGAGAGATAAAAGTGGGAAGTCTTTAATCAGGAATATTGAAAAGATTAAAGAATTTAAAGAAGGGGATGAAAGGGTAGAATTCACGTTTAAGTTAAAACTGGATATTGCTAATAAACATTTAAATTGTATATATCAGATTACATAAATTTTTATATAAATATTTAAATTAATAAATTAAAGTAAGTTTAAAATATAAAAATAAATTAAAATATATTAAATATTAAAATAAATTAAACCAGCATTGAAATCAGCATCAAAATTAAAATAATAAAAAAGCCTCGAACAGATTGTTTGAATATTACAAAAAAGCGCAGTTTTGTGAATAAAATAAATTTAGTAATTTTATTTGTTTAATTTATTAATTATGGAGATTGAGAATGAATTTGACGTTGTTGCGGCTAACACATATCATATCTTTGTTATATTATTGAGTGTTACTATAATCATGTCCGATCCTATCATGTTTGCCTTATTTTGTTTTATTGCTCATTTTCTATTGGGCGATTTCTATATACCTATTTCTTCGCGCAATAAAAATATAATTAAACAAATTATTTAAATACTATTTTGAAAATCTAGTAATTATGTAAATTTGTGAATAAATTTATTTATTATTATTGTTTTTTTTTATTATTGAAGTTGTTTATATATATATATATATAAATTTTAAAATATTATAATAACGCAATTATTATATAATTAATTTGAATTTTATTTAATAAAATATTCATTTTTTTCCATTAAAAATAGTATATTTTAAATTTTGAAATTAATATAAATATACCTCAATATGTAGGCTGAAGCATAACTCTTCTAAATAAAAATTAATGTTTCATTAATAATAAAAAACAATAGATCTACTAAATATTATTCGCTTTATCATCGATATGTAATTAAAATTTATTATTAAAATAAAATAAAATTTTATGACAATAAATATATAATTTTACGATTTAATCCGAATTTTATTTGGAAATTATAAAAATGGATCAAATGAAATATTCCATTTTAATTATTATTTTTCCTTGTTGGATAATGCACTATTAATATGACATTCATAGACAAAATCTCTGTGGAATTTCCTGGATAAAATGACCTATTAATAAATTTTGTCACAAAAAAATTATATATAATGGCAGGCAAATCAATTATTTTAGTACCAAAAATTTATTGTATCAAATTTCTCAATGTTTTATTTTTAGCGAAATTTAATTATTACGACTGCGAATTAAAAGAATTTCCCTGTAAATATTTTCCTGTATATATTTCAATGCATCGAGTCGAACTTTGTCCTATGGTTCATTATACATCTCAAGTCAATGTTTATCTTGCTTCAGCAGCAAACTAATTGCTTTTTAATTTATTTTTCACTATTTGTTATTTATTAAATAATTTTTCTAAGTTTGGCCTAGTTTTTATATATGATAATTGCAATTATCAGTATATATTTATTTTGATAGTTTATAATTAACTATCAAAATATATATAAAAATATAATTAAAGATTATTGTTAGTTTTTAATTATATTTTTTCAAAGTTTTTTCTAAGTTTATTTTATAATAAATTTATTATAAATGATTTATCTTTGTAAATAGTTTTTACAAATTAATTTCTATTTATTATTTCTTACAATTTTCCAATTGCTTTTGGCGTTATATAACACATTTTTCAAAAGTTATATGTAATGTAAAATCCAAAAAACTTTTCTTGTGAATTTTCCCATGTAAAACATGACACGTTCGAATGAGGAGAATTAAAATATTTCAAACAAAATAATTTTTGATTATATTATAAGAACTTTTTTTCCAATTTCACCACTGATTATTTTTTAGTGTATTTATTAAAAAGAGTTTGAAGACTATAAATCAGTAATTATATCAAAAACATCGATATATTTACTGATTTATAGTTTTGAAGCTCTTTTTAATAAATATATATATATATACCCCGGCCTACCAAAAATCTCCAGTGAGGCAGTTATTTACATATTACAGTCTATAATGAACAGCTATGGGAATAAATATCACAAACACATGCATACTGAATGTCTGTAGTGCTGAGAGAGTTAGTACTTCGTTATATTATCTTTCATCTGGATAACAAGGCGCACTCGTTTGGGCATTGTATTGACCACTTTTGCCAGAAAATCAGGGGAGATGTGTGACCATTCCTCATTCAGATGCGTTTCCAGTTCGGAGCCGTTACGGCCAATGAGAATCCTTTTGCGAATTCGTCTACCATGGATGTCCCACAGAAACTCAATTGGATTCAAATCAGGGCTTTGTCGAACCCAATCCAAAACGTTGATGCTGTAGAAAGAATTCCTTCATAATGTGCGAAGTATGGATTGGTGCATTATCTTGTTGGAAAATGACTTCCTCAATTTCTGGGAGAAAGGGAACAAGCTCATTTTCCAGAATGGCACGGTATTACACTGACGTCATGTGATTGTGGTACCTTACTAGAGGGCCAGTTCCACGAGTTGAGAAAAGACTGAAAAACGTGATGGAGCCTCCTCCATATTTCACAGTTAGCTGAATGCAGTCAGGGTGAAATTGTTCTTCTACATGACGCCAGCAGAATTGCTGTCCGTTAGATTTGAAAAGAGTGAAACGTGATTCATCACTCCAAATGACTGAGCGCCATTGTTCTGCTGTCCAACTCCTTTTCTCCCGATACCACTTCAGGCGACTACGACAAATTGTTTATGTAGTCAAAGTATATGCCATAGAAACCATGAAAATGTAATGCGCGACGAATGTTGGATATTCACAGGGCAAGTGTTACATGTGGAAACTAGTTTGTACAGGGGAAACCGACGATGAGCCACCACAAGTCATTTCAGTTGCCGTTGTGCACGGATGCTCAGAAATTTAAGGTGGCCTGAATGTTGCTTGTTGACATTTGTCTGCTCCTGGCAGTACTTCCTCAGTAAGTAGTTAATAGTTCCTTTGAGATGGTCAGTCAATGCAACAGTTTCACTCTGACTTTTTCCACAAAGGTAACATCCGTAAATAATGCCTTTCTGAATGTCTGTAATCTGTCCGAGTAGCCATATTCTATGAAAATGACAATCCTTCATTAACATGACTCACTATTATCACTGTTGTGTGTTGGGTGTGAGTAGTCACTGCAGACGTTCATTATAAACTGCATGTAAATAACTGCCAGACTGGAGACTTTTGGTAGGCCGGGGTATATATATTGTGATAAAGTTTTAATTCGAAATGAAGATATAGGTCTAAGGAAAATAATAAAAATGGATAAGTGGCCAATGTAGCTGTGCCACATTTTGAAGTTAGGTTTCATCTCGTCAGGATTTTTGAGTTTATTATAAACTATTTCAGTTATGAGCTTGTGATTAAAATTTTTAGAACTTTGAGCACCATGCAAATTCTAGTGAAAGCCATATCAAGGCAAGATTCTGAATTGTTATTTAAAGAAACAAGGTTATTAAAATTAAAAACCGATTGCAGAAAGAATAAATAAGTCGGTAATTTATTGTAATATATTTAAACGATCCAGGCGCGCTTGAGGGCTCATTTTGAGAAAAATATTTTTTCAAGAGTCGTTTTCATTTTCAATATATAATACATGAGTAAAATAAAATATTTACTTTTATATTATTTTGGATAGAAAGGGATTAAATTCATTGCATTTACTACAAAAGGTGCCTCTTATTTTACACAGTCAACGGCGCTGCTTATTAAATCTTATTAACCTGAGGACTTAGTAAGTTAGGACTTTGGTCGTTAATGTTTTCCAGTTATTAATTTAGATAATTCCACTCATTAATTTTTGGCAAACGTCACAATGAATTTAATGATATTTTATGGTCTTGAGGAGAGTGTACGATTGAAACTAATCATAATAAGAAACTTTAAAAAAAATTGATAATTTAAAGTTAATGATAAAGTTTTAATTCGAAATGAAGAAATTAATGAAAATATTAAATTATTTTAAAAAGTCTAGAACCTAATGTTGTAGCAAAAATAAGAACAATACTGTTGATATTCTTTACTTTCTTGAATTTCTTATCTTAATAAAGAAATAATTAAAAAATTTTCATTGCTCATATTTATATCTATATTTAATCATAATTAATATTTATTATTGAAATTTTGTTATTTATTTTGAAAATAAATTAAAAAAATCATTTAATTTAAATTTGTTCGTAATTTTTCAAAGAAAGCATTTATACCCATAATTTCTATATTTATCCGCTCTAGATATTTATTTGATTAAGCATTTCAAAGACTTTTTGGAATATAAATTTCATTTTTAAACTTATTTATCATCATTTTCAAATTGTCTTGAAATCTTATGTTTTCTTTTGAGTGGAAGAAGTTTTGTAATAAAGTTAGAATATGCGTAGATTGTTGATCAAACAAACAAAATATTGATTCAAAATCTTAAAAGGAAGAATGATAAGAAAATTGAAAATGATGATAGATCAATGTTGAAGATAAAAGATTTTTTAAACTGAAATTTACTTTAATAAATCAATATTTTGTATTGAAAAACAAAAAAATATTTTACCAAATTAAAATATAATTTTTAAAAACATAATAAAATTGAATTTGTAAAGATTTGTTTATTTAGTTTATATTTGTTAATGTTTTTTTCAAATTAAAATTATTATTATTGATAGGAAATTGAAATGATTTCTGGAAACACAGATGATCCTGGCATTAATCCAGCAAAATTTACTGTAAGATCAGAAAGTGAACCAGAATCCGAAATAATTAAATCAATATCTGAAAATTCAAACATGTCCAATAAAAAGGAAAGGTAAATTTTTAATTATTTCAATATTCTGAGTAAAATTCTGAGTAAAATTTTTTTCGGTTTTCTTTTAACATTTTATTTTCGGTTATGCATTTTTCAACTTTTATTTCAATTTTTTGAAATTATTTTTTCTAACATTATTTTTTCTTTGAAAACTATTATTTTCAGACTTTTATTTTAATTGTATCACAATATGATTTTTTCAATTTTTCATTAAAATTACTGTAAATTATAAAATAATGCAAAATTACAAATAAAAACGCAACGCAATATGAAACAATATAAACGCAAACTGAAAATTGAGTGTGAAAAGAATATTCCACGTAAATGAAAGTAACGCAAAGTGAGGTTTTGACATACATTGATGATTTGTTTCAATTTATGTTTAATTGATATTAAATTGGAGAAGTTTCAGTTAGTTTATATAATAATATTATTTGTTGCATAAGTATTTCCCATTTACAAGTATTGGTATCGTCACAAAAGGTTTGAATTGGTAAGTCAACAAAGTCTAACGTGGAAGCGACAGGCATTCATTTGGAAGCTAAAAACGTGTTCTAACTTATTCAAAATCTCTGATGCTTACAATTTTGATTTAATCCCTCTAACTTTGTTAACAGTTTTAATTTATTTTAGAGTAAGGAAATGTTGGGGTTCAATAAAAGAGATACAAAATTGAGGTGAAAATCAATGAAAACACCAAATTCATAATAATAAATGTAAAATACAAAGATATTAATTAAAATAATCAAAAAAACAAAAAATTGAATAATTTCGGGGGAAACTGGTATGGGCGGATGTCAAATTATGAGACGAGTTCAAATATAATAAAATAAAATCAATGGAGGGTCCCTAGAAAGAATAAATTACAAAAAACAAAAATTAATTAAAAATTAATTAACTAATGGGAAGCCCGAGATAATGGGAAACCCGAGCTAATGGAGAACCCGAGCTAATGGGAAACCCGAGATAGTGAAAAACCCGAGATAATGGAAAGCCCTAGCGTCATGGGAGAGCCTAGATGGTAGATCAAAGGGGAAATTAGATCGGTCGACGAAAATTAAATTAGGACAATGAGAGAAAGAGATAGGAGGAAGCCCGGGAAATTTGATACGAAGGGCTTGATGAATTAAAATCAATTGACGGGTCAAGTATAAAAGGAACCAGCAAAGAAACATAATTGCCAGTTGGTCGAAGAAAAGTTAGTAGGATTAAACGAGTGAGTTAAAGGATTTAGAAGTTGTGATAATTGGAGATTTATTGTATCATTGAAAGGTGCAGATCAGAGTTATTAAAGATTGAAATTGTTCAATAAAGAGTGTAATCAACCAGTGTACTTGTATTAGACTTGAATAAAATTATTGTGTTGGGTTATCTTGATTTTGATAAAGAACACAAAGGAGTCAGACCGTGATACCGACTTACATTAAAAACCCAACAGAAAGACTCAAATAATATTTAATTTCATTGCGAGTTTCGTGAGTGGTGTAAAATTGAATTTGTACAGTTTGTAACCTTGAAAGGTTTTGTCTGCAAATTATTTACGTTTTTCTTACCAGGATTATCTTTGAACCCTTAGACTCACATAGAAGTAATAAAGTTCTTTTATATTTTAAATAAGACACATAAAGATTATAAACTTATAGTTTGTTTTAATGTATTAATATTTAATCTCAGTCATTTGGCGATTTTATAAAAATATTTGATGCACTAGAATTTCGATGCGTAATTTGGTTTAATTCAATAGATTCAAGAACTTTATGGAATAGAGGCTTTTTAAGACCAATAATATATAACTGGCTTTGGGAGTCTTAGTACAGCAGAATAATTGTTTTTGAAAGTAAAAGAAGTCGAAGACTTTGAAAAACAGCAAAATTGAAGGAAACTGTGTTTAAGAATAGGAAAATCATACAAATAGAATTGTATCTAAGACTATATGTTTGTAAGAGAACAATATAATTCATGATGGCTCAATTGGGAATCTTGAAATTATGTAGCAGGTTCGTTACAAAGTATTTAATGGCAGAGGTGATAGATAGACGAAATTTTGCTTGTGTAAACAACCTTTTTCCATTGAATTACGTGGAACCAAAGTTTCTGGAAAATATCGTGACTGGGAATGAAACATTTTTAGGCATCTAAATACCCCCCTCTAGACAAGAATTCAAGGAGTGTGTATTACTTGGAGAAAAGCCATCAAGGGTTTTTAAAAGGCACCTCACATCGCATTCGTGTGGTGTTGATTGTATTTTGGAATGTTAAAAAGTCTTGATAGACGATTTTTCTAACAGTGCTGTTTTGATCAATGAAGTCAGGATCATACTATACAAGTCACGAAACCAGGACCTTTATTTTTTATAGCAACACTATTTCACACAACACCAGAAATATTTGCAAAAATGTGGGTTTGTACAGTTGAAACATCCACTATACAGCCCAAATCTTGCATCTAGTGATTTTTGGTTGTTCAGTCATATGAAGAAATATTTTTGAAATAAAATGTGAAGTCGTATTTTTGCGGAAAAGTGGTTTTTTAATCAAAGTTGAGCCGTTGGAGAAAGTGTATTAGTGTTAATGGAAGTTATGTTGAGAAATGAATCCTTCAGATCTCTCTTGTTGATAATAAAAAAATTGGTACTATTAGCTTAATTATTTCTATGCGAGTCTAAGGACTTTTAAGCGTTACCATCTATTTTAATTATTAAATCAATTGAAATTATTTTAATATTTGAATAAAAAGGAATTTGAATTTATTACTTTAAAATACGTATTTATTTAATTTGTTATATGTATTCATGTAAGGTTTATTGTCTGTCTGTTTCTGTGTTAAAATATAAATCATGGGGAATTATATGCCTTTATAATTCGCAAATATTCTATTGTGATAATAATGATAATTAATATTTCGGTTAACTTCATTAAGATGAACTTTTCAACCAAATTATTTACGTTCGAAGTCAATAAAATGTAAAAAATAATTTTTTGTTGGTCATAAAATGTTTTTATGAGTTGTTTACATTGAAATAATACATAGGTACAGTTTAACATATGAAGCAAAATATATTCATATATAGTTGATTTAAAACTTTGTTTCAACTAAATATTGTTTTATTTTCAATTAACTCTTTCAGCAATTCTAAAATTTAATCAATTATTTTCCATGACAAAAGTTAAAGTAGAGAAAACTGTTTTTAGCTGAACAATTGATGTCAGATTTCCAATAGTGATTAAAATCTTGTCTATGAAGTAATAATAATATAAATAATAATAATAATAATAATAATAATAATAATAATAATAATAATAATAATAATAATAATAATAATAATAATAATAATAATAATAATTTTACTACAATATATTTCGACAGAATCACTGTCATCTTCAGGTAGAATTGAAATTAAAACTAAATGAATATAAATTGCTCTTTTTAAGCAAACGAATTAACAAATTCATTAATTTTTTTTAAATAAATTTCGCTAAAAATTCACAATATTCTGTTTTATCAATTCAAACTTTTAAAACTCACAAAAGTTGAAATTAAACTAGATTCTAATAAATTTTCCACAAAATTGTGTTTACTAATATTAATCAATTCCTTCAGTCGATAGTGATCAGGAACTTGAAAACGGAGATGACGGAGGGTCATTCCAATGTATGTGGCATTGCACCCATGACATAAATATTCATAACCAAGATTCGAACACCATCTAAGTAAGAATTGAAATCCACTAATAAACACGAAGTTAAAAAAACAGGAATTAGATACCGCCTTCTAACGTTGAAATGTGGACCTAAACAAAAAACTGTGTTTGCTGATATAAATCAATTCCCTCAGTCGACAGTTATCCAGAACTTGAGAACGGAGATGACGGGCAGTCATTCCAATGTATGTTGCATTGCACCCAAAAAAACTCAAAACCAATATCTGAACAGCATTTAAGCAAGAACCGAAATAGACCAACTTCACAATTTATATCATAAATATTCAATTCAATCATTGATAGTTTTTCTTTCATTAATTTTCTACATCTCTTCATCAATCCAAAATTGCTTCTATTGAGTATCGGAAAAAACAAATTGTAACTTTCAAATTTATTATAACAATCACCAAACAATGGCACTGACTTAAATATAAGAAAGCACCAAATCCAATATATATATATATATATATATATATATATATATATATATATATATATATATATATATATATATATATATATATATATATATTACTACAATATATTTCGACAGAATCACTGTCATAATAATAATAATACCAATAATAATAATACCAATAATAATAATAAATAATAATAATAATAATAATAATAATAATAATAATAATAATAATAATAATAATAATAATAATAATAATAATAATAATAATAATAATAATAATAAAGATATAATAGTAATAATAATAGTAAAGATATAAGATTAGATTTTTACTGCAAAATATATATTAAATGAACAAACCTTACCTTATTATTTACTTCTTTGACATTTAACTTATGTTGATACCAATAAAGCATTAATTTCAAGAGATTTCCAAAGGTTTTTTTTGATTTAATATTGACAAATTTATAATGTAAATAGTATCTTAGAATTATTCTCTTATTTTACTTTATCAATAATTTTAATTTGAAACTCTATTATTTGTTTATATATAAAATTCAAGGCTTTCTGAATTGGTTAATAGTTGATTATTTTAGATTTGTTTAAATTAATGGATAAATTTGTAATTATTTAAAATCGGTTTATTAACAAGTTAAATTAGTTTAATAAATTTGATGACAATATTCAGTGTAGTTTATTATTTCGATTTGTTTGAAATTTTTGAAATTTTCAATGATGAACGAACGACTTACTTAATTGTAAAGTTTCCAAGTACTAATTTAATAATGCTTGTCCTTTAACTGTTATTTGAAATTTACCTTTATAAGGTTTTTAAAGAAAATTGCATTTATTTGCTCTTGTTTACTAATAACTTTCAAGTGATTTACCCAAAAAAGCCGTGGAAAAACGGAGCGTCTAAAACACCACAGACAATAAAAGCGCAAATAAAAAAGGAAATATCTCCAGCTCGTTCATATATATTTTTTAATCACTATATGCTTTCTTTAGAATCCAGTTATAAATACTTAATTCACGATTCGATATAGATTTATCTGCGCCGTTTTTGTCGCGCCTTTATTTGTGGATAGTCTTTCAAGTAGATTCCAGTAAAACTAAAATGAACGATTTGTGAGAAAAAGTGAAAATTCATACTTTGCTATTTAAATTAGAATTTTATATAGATTTCTTTATTCATGTCATTTTATATTGTTATTTATATATATATATATATATATTATATATGATTATGAATTAAGTAGCTTGAATGAAAATTAGCTGTAATTCTTCTTGTTAACAAAATGTACGTTCCCAACTTTCAAAATCAACGGTTCATATCATTTTAATAATTATGCCTATATTTGCAAATTCGAGTTGTCTGCGATTATTATGAATTTTTTTTTTTCTTAATTACTAGCTACTTTAAAATATTTTTGTTAATATGTCTTCTAATTTATGTGTAATCAAGATTATTAAAAGTAATGCGGAAAATAAATGGTCTTATAGATATAGGCTTATTATTCAAATAATGAGAAAATTTTAATTAACTTTTTCCTATAGTCAGGAAATGAAAATGTCTACGCATGTTAAGGAAAACCATGATTTTCACATTTTGCAGTAAAATCTGAATCGCGGCTAAATATATTTATATGAAGATAACTGGGTGTATGTGAAAATGTTATTCAGTTAAAACAAAATGAAAAAATCTTTTATTTTTAGAATAAGTTTTTATTTTGAATTGAAAATACAAAATGTTGAAAGAATTAATTCCAAGTTTTCAATAAGATTTATTTAATTAAAATTGAAAATTCATTTTTATCAAATGACAGTTTGTAGTATTATGAAATTAAAAAAATTAATTTAAATTTACATTTATTTAATTAATTTCACAAAGTGCGTTAATATATAAATAAAAATTTGCAATATTAATTTATTTGATATTATTTATTTTCAGTCCAATCGAAAGTGAATCGGAATCGTTTTGGTGAATTAAAAGCAAATTGTTAATATTTTTTTTGTTATTTCATGATTGAGTTATAATATAATAAATTGTAGTTAGAATTTTATTTTTTATTATCTTTTTAATTTAATCATTGACTTTTTTATAATATTTCGTCTTTAATACTTAATTTTCATTCTAATTTTTCATAGCGAATTAGGCTCTTTCCATATTAAAGTTTCTAAGCATTTTTATGTATAAATAATTGTAAAAATTTTGAAAAAAGTTATTAATTAGAAGCTTGTATCAGATGTTTTAATACCACCAAGATCTCCTTTGATATGTCCCTATTTAGCATTATAATTTGTTCGGAACTGTTAAAGTTGAAACTGATATTTATATAATTCTTAAATTAGCAATAAACTTAAATTCTCTTTTAAATTTTGGTCGAAAAAAACAATCCAAAATCACCCAAGGTTTTGATTTGTTTATTTACAAGTTTCCTTCTATTTGCTTGCAGTTTTGTCAAAGAAAGCATAAATATCAAAGACTCAATTTTTGAAAAATTTCAAACGAGCACAATAGTGATAAAATAAAAAACACAGCTAGTATTTTTTTGTTTGAATGCTATTTTGTTACTTGTGTTAAGATAATAGTCATAATGTATAAATGAAAGTAGTATGATTATAAAAATGAGAAATAATAATAATATTTAAAGAAAATTAAATTACATAAAAATTAAGATAACCGATAGGTGACAGACGTGCACATGATATCACAATGATTTGAAATCTCAAAATTGTATTCATGGGACACCTCAAAAATTCTGTATTTTCTGAGTAATTTATAACTCAATAGTGGGTTTTCTCAACCCCTCATTATTTGATTGGTAACAGAATAGGTAAATGGATGTTCTGAAATGTTATTAGGGGTGTAGATATTTATTTATATATACTTCTGGCTTTCCGAATTCGTTTTACTAAGAAAAATGCTACAAAAAAGTATATGAAGTTTATGCCAATTAGTTGTATTGAGTAATTACCTGGTGGTTCTTTTGTAATTGTAATTTTCAAAAATTGTATGTTTTTTGTTTCATTTCTTTAGTAATTTTTGGACTCAAGTTTTTTGAAGAATAAAAAAGACAATTGGGAATTGAAGATCTAGACACAAATTATTCTTATATAAAAACATAATAACTTAATAATCAAAAATAGCAAATGCAAAAATCATACTATAGTTTGAAAAACGCACTAAGGATTATAATTATAATGAAAATATATTAAGAAAATAAAATTAATAATCAAATAAAAATATTTTTCATATTTCACCACTGATTTATTTTTAATAAATACAAATGAAAATAAATAAAATATTGTTTTAAATATCGCACAATTACGATTGAATAGAAAATATCATAATAAAAATCTTAAAAATAAAACATGTATAATTCAAAATTAATTTATTTAAAAAATTTCAATTATTATTTTTTAAAAATAAATTAAATTTAAATACAAATAATTATTAAAGATTCAATCATTTTATCCGTTTCAAAGTATACGCTAACACCGATAAATTTTTGTTAAAATTTGAAAAGAGAATGTAAATTATATTTTGTTTAATTATACTTATCATGCTAAATTAGTTTTATGAAATAACATTTTTTCTAGGTTTTATGAATTTTGTGTCCAAATGAATTTTAGATTTTTATGAAATCCCTTAATTGATTTGAAAATACGAAATCATAAACATGTGGTCTATCTTCCAGTACTTTTAGATTTAGGTCCGAAAACTACAATGTAGAACTAAAAATGCATAATACTATAATAAAACCAGAAGAATATGTCAAGAAATATTATAGTAAAGAATCAATTTACTCGAACAATGAAAATATGAAAACTACGATATAACCCAATTGTAATTAACGTAATGTGACTACAAATAAGAAAGGTCAAATAAACTAGAAATTATATCAAGATGAAATTGGGTAGTTAGTAGTCCTCTGGAGAAGATCATTTAGTGTAACCCCCCTAGAAAATTTTTTTAATTACTTCTGGGGCTACAGTATATTTTTGGACACAATAGTCAGGGGGACTCACTGATCTCTGAATTTTTCTATAGAAATTCTGGTCTCTGAATTTTTCTATACAAAAATACCATGTATTCCTCTGGAGCAATGGGTTTTTGTATAAAAAAATTCAACGACCAAAGAGACCTCCTTACTACAGTGTGAATTTGAAAAAAATAGTGTATCCCACGGTAGTAATTAAAACACAATTTCTAGGGAAGGTTACACTGGATAGTCTGTCCACAGAGATATTAACTACCTACTAATGAAAAAATTATCAGTATCATACGAAATGTGGTCCTACAAAATGATACACCCTTTTCTGAGATTTCAGAGGCATATTAATGTCAATTGAAACCATTGGCCCAGAAGAAATTACTAGAAAATAAATTTTTCGTTATAGTGCAACAGAGATGTAAGAACAGAAACTAATTTAATTTTAATATAATACAGTTTTTAAATAAATCGTAAGTTTGCACTACAGAAGAACCTCTATTATATTTATTTTCTAAATCACAGTTACAAACTCAGCAAATGTTTGTAAAGAGTTTGTAAATAGTCATCCAAGTAAAAATTGTTCCCGTAATATGTACAAAGTAGCAAATACAATTTTGTTGCTTCGATGAGCGGGAGCTCAGCGGCGTGTGACATATATAGTTTAGTAATGAAATATTGAAAATAAGCAAATAAAAACATATTATCTGATTTTATTTTCAATTGTAAACTTGTACATAATTGAAATTGCACATATGAAACCAAACTTACTATCTGTAGAAAAAGTGTAAAGTTAAAATTTTGCAGATCCCTTCGGAATTTGTGGTCCAGGTCGCCTACCTTTAAATCAACCTTTGTGAGAGTTTGATGACCAGATAAGTATACTGATAAATATTAAATTAGAGTTTTAAAAAAACATAAATGTATAAAAGTCTTTCTAAAATTAAATTTCCAACACTGTTATAAAGTTCTTTATTGCAGAGCTTCTTAAAAGTGAGTTTATTGGTTTACTTATTTTTTGATGCAGAATAACTGCAGCCACGCATATCGGCTATTAGCCACAGCTCTTCTAGTGTTAATAAAATACACAATATCAATTCAAAAAATGTCTATTTACATCAACAATATTAAAACAAATCATTAATTTGTTTGAGGAGTTTTTCTTAAAATAATAATTAATTAATAACTAAAGATTTCAACAAACAATCTTACAATCATAGACATTCAATAATAATTTAATATAAATTATTTGAAACACTTCATACATAGCAACATTCAAACACAACCATCAAACATCATAAATAACCTCTGATTTTGAAAATACGATTTTGACATATTATTACACATTAAGTTAGTTTAATTAATTGTATAATATTTATTTGTCATCCTTCCTTACTTTATTTAATATTTTGATTTTGTTTAAATTTAGTATTTTGATTTCTTGATTGTTTAAATTATAATTATTGTTTTAATAATATTTACTTTTACCTTACTTTATTAAGAATTATTAAAATTATTAGATATATATTTTCAACATTATTTTACTTAAATATCTTACCTCAGAAAATAATAAACTGACAGAAGAGAAATTATTTAGTAATATTTTAAAATGAAAAGGGAAGAAACAAAACCAAATCCATTATCATAAATTTAGTAAACTAATGTTACTTTAAATGTTTAATTATTGTTTTGTTTTAATAATAATTAGTTCAAGGCACTGAATTTGCAATTCCATTATTTTCTTATTGATAGGATAATTAACTATGAATAATTCAATTATATGAATTTTAGTAAAATCAAGGTTTTTTTATTTATTATGATTTGGAATTATGATAGTTGAATATAAAATT
Organism: Schmidtea polychroa; assembly: GCA_959609185.1. Classification (NCBI taxonomy): domain Eukaryota; kingdom Metazoa; phylum Platyhelminthes; order Tricladida; family Dugesiidae; genus Schmidtea; species Schmidtea polychroa. Next base: position 64,333 of record CAUHTR010007340.1, read on the forward strand.
AATCAAGTTTTCCCCTAATTAAATAGTTAAATTATTCTCCTTTTTATAAAGGCATAGTTTTATGCTAGAAAGTATTCTGTAAGGTGTAAAATATTCATAATAAATACGGCAATATTTATTACTCGTTTGATCATTGCTTTAGAAAATTTTAAAGGACGCATTGGAACACTTCAAATAACTTACGCGCAATATTAAGAATGAAACACTTGATTTAATTTCATTTGATCATTCTGTGTGAGAAAGATCTAAATAAATGAGTTATTAGCAATACATTCAAACACGCAGCATACATATACTTATACAATAATGGTGACAGTGTTTAATGGTATTAAAAATGTTGAATTAGAAATCTTAAAAAAAAATTAGGAAAATTCTGATTTAATTTATTTTCCTAAACTCTACAAAGACATTAAACCACTTGATGTTATAAAGCTAAAACATAATAATAGTGCTAATATATAGTGAAAAAGATGTACGAATGGCGATTTTTAAAAATAATTTTGTTTAAATAATGTATTTTACATTCTATGCTACCCTTTAAAAAAAACATTCTCAAGTCTAAAAATTTTAATTCAAGCATTTCCAATCCAATTATTTATGACTTAACCATTTGCAATTTGAATATTTCAAATTCGAACACTTATAATCTACACAGGTCCATTGGAGCCACTGGAGTCGTTACTGGAGTCGTTACTGGAGTCGTTACTGGAGTCGTTACTGGAGTCGTTTACAGAATCATTCATGAAGTTGAACAAACCTAGCAAATTCACAGAGTTGAAGATACCTTTGAAATTAATATAACTTTGTCGTTTATCAACCTTTATCAACTTATATGTAATTATGCATATTTTACATTATTATTAGGTAAAAAATAACATAATAAATTACATTAAAAACAAAATAAAAATTTAAATATCTCAAAAATGTATTCTGATTGAAAATATTCTTTTAATATTTATGCAAATAATGTCTAACGCGTCAATAGAATCTTTTGTAAATAAATATCCTTGTACTGTATTTCTTTTTATGTATTTTCATTGTCTTAGAATGACAATAACATTTTTTATTTTAGACTAAATTTTTTTACTAATGTAAATCTTTGATCAACATCTTCATTAGGCTAGACAAATAAACTATTTTTTTCCGGTTTTTGATAACAAATGCAATTTTAATGGAAATATTAGCCGAAAGCCAAATTTCTTATTATCAATATTTTACTATTCGTTATTCCATCAGTTGCTAGGGCAATTGCCCAATTATATTTTTAAATTGGAAATATATTAAAAATTATGACTAACTACTTTTATGTACTAATTTGTTTTATTGCATGTACAATAAATATTCTTCAATGCAATCCATTGGACCAATTCAGCTAATCAAGGATAGAAGAAACATGTTTTAAATATTCATGGTTAATTAGCGCATTCGTTTTGGAATACTGCCATATAGTCTCAAAATCCAAAATCTCAAAAAGGACGCTTAAACAAGCTCTGACTGCCAATACTAATAAAGTAGAAATATGCAAAATGGAGAATTGCCAAACACACAAGAAAATATGCTTCCGAAAAAATGTAGAATACATCATTTTGTGCAATCAATGTAAGAAAATATGCATTGGAAGCACGTGTAGAGTTAAAAGACACTCATTTGTATGTTATCAAACATGTACAACTTTGACAACCTAAAATCCCGTTGTCAAAATTATAGCAAACGGTAATGACTTAAAATGCTTAGATTTACAGAGGCTATTTTTATTAAGTTCAAACAACTGACAGTCAATTCGAAAGAAAGATATATATTCATAGTCTGGAGATAATTCATACAATTTTCATGAGGAACTTTTGAAGAAATCTTTGAAAATTGAAAAAGTAATTTTTAAATTTTTATTTGACGATTCCGTAGAGTTTGGATCAAATAGTTGACTTTGGATTAGGGTTATATTATAAGATTATATTTTGAAATTTTTGAAATTAAAAAATCGGTTTTGTAATATTTTGCAAGCATTGTAGAAATATCAAATCTCAAATATTATAGAAGAGATAAAATTATACAAAAGAAAATAATTTCGTTCTAAACTTTATATTTTTCATAGTATTTACTGATTTTAAATGGTGACCCGACAAAGCCGCACAGGAAAAACCGGCACCGAAGAAGCTGTGCAATAAAAATAAAAATAAGTTAAAATTATATTTATTTATTAGTATTATAATTTTAAAATGAAACAAATAAAATATAAACAAAAACAAAACAAAAAAAACATTAAAATTAATAAATAGGATATATTTAGTAGAATATTATTAGATAATAATTAATTTAAATTTCTAAATTATGTGCCAATCTTCTTAAATACTCTAAACTAATCCGTATTACCATATAAAGACTTGTTATCGTAATTATATTACTATTGATAAAGCTTTCTATTAAACAAAATAAATAGAATTAAAAAACGATTTACTTCCATTTTACTCAATTTTAGAATTTTGATTCGCGCGTCTTTGGCGTCGCGGCAATGTCGGGGCGGATTTGTTTTATGTTTATAATTTAAATTATAGAAAAACGAAGACAAATTTGGTATTAAAAATCTGTGACGGGCCTGATATAATAATGGCTCTAAACCAGTGGCATAACTAGTGAAGGCAGGACCCTGCGTTGTGGGGGCCCACCAGCTATAGGGGGCCCAAAATTATTACTAAAAAAATATGTACAATCATTTTCTGAAACTTTTTTCCCGCAGTTATATTTGCCTACAAACATAAAACTATCATTGAATAGCGGCTGCTGTGAATAACTATGTATTAAACTTTAACCGAAAAATTTAAGTGGAAATATTTTACATTGCACAGGGGGCCTAAATTTTGAAGTTCCGCCACTGCTCTAAACCAACAAAAATGATCCAGGTTTTGAAATATTAAATGATGATGGCATCGCTAGAAGAATCCAATGAGGAAGAAAATCAAAATTTTAATGATAAAACAAACATTGTAATACCAATTTATTCGATATCAATTAAAGCGTTTGAGCTTGTAANAGTCGTTACTGGAGTCGTTACTGGAGTCGTTACTGGAGTCGTTACTGGAGTCGTTTACAGAATCATTCATGAAGTTGAACAAACCTAGCAAATTCACAGAGTTGAAGATACCTTTGAAATTAATATAACTTTGTCGTTTATCAACCTTTATCAACTTATATGTAATTATGCATATTTTACATTATTATTAGGTAAAAAATAACATAATAAATTACATTAAAAACAAAATAAAAATTTAAATATCTCAAAAATGTATTCTGATTGAAAATATTCTTTTAATATTTATGCAAATAATGTCTAACGCGTCAATAGAATCTTTTGTAAATAAATATCCTTGTACTGTATTTCTTTTTATGTATTTTCATTGTCTTAGAATGACAATAACATTTTTTATTTTAGACTAAATTTTTTTACTAATGTAAATCTTTGATCAACATCTTCATTAGGCTAGACAAATAAACTATTTTTTTCCGGTTTTTGATAACAAATGCAATTTTAATGGAAATATTAGCCGAAAGCCAAATTTCTTATTATCAATATTTTACTATTCGTTATTCCATCAGTTGCTAGGGCAATTGCCCAATTATATTTTTAAATTGGAAATATATTAAAAATTATGACTAACTACTTTTATGTACTAATTTGTTTTATTGCATGTACAATAAATATTCTTCAATGCAATCCATTGGACCAATTCAGCTAATCAAGGATAGAAGAAACATGTTTTAAATATTCATGGTTAATTAGCGCATTCGTTTTGGAATACTGCCATATAGTCTCAAAATCCAAAATCTCAAAAAGGACGCTTAAACAAGCTCTGACTGCCAATACTAATAAAGTAGAAATATGCAAAATGGAGAATTGCCAAACACACAAGAAAATATGCTTCCGAAAAAATGTAGAATACATCATTTTGTGCAATCAATGTAAGAAAATATGCATTGGAAGCACGTGTAGAGTTAAAAGACACTCATTTGTATGTTATCAAACATGTACAACTTTGACAACCTAAAATCCCGTTGTCAAAATTATAGCAAACGGTAATGACTTAAAATGCTTAGATTTACAGAGGCTATTTTTATTAAGTTCAAACAACTGACAGTCAATTCGAAAGAAAGATATATATTCATAGTCTGGAGATAATTCATACAATTTTCATGAGGAACTTTTGAAGAAATCTTTGAAAATTGAAAAAGTAATTTTTAAATTTTTATTTGACGATTCCGTAGAGTTTGGATCAAATAGTTGACTTTGGATTAGGGTTATATTATAAGATTATATTTTGAAATTTTTGAAATTAAAAAATCGGTTTTGTAATATTTTGCAAGCATTGTAGAAATATCAAATCTCAAATATTATAGAAGAGATAAAATTATACAAAAGAAAATAATTTCGTTCTAAACTTTATATTTTTCATAGTATTTACTGATTTTAAATGGTGACCCGACAAAGCCGCACAGGAAAAACCGGCACCGAAGAAGCTGTGCAATAAAAATAAAAATAAGTTAAAATTATATTTATTTATTAGTATTATAATTTTAAAATGAAACAAATAAAATATAAACAAAAACAAAACAAAAAAAACATTAAAATTAATAAATAGGATATATTTAGTAGAATATTATTAGATAATAATTAATTTAAATTTCTAAATTATGTGCCAATCTTCTTAAATACTCTAAACTAATCCGTATTACCATATAAAGACTTGTTATCGTAATTATATTACTATTGATAAAGCTTTCTATTAAACAAAATAAATAGAATTAAAAAACGATTTACTTCCATTTTACTCAATTTTAGAATTTTGATTCGCGCGTCTTTGGCGTCGCGGCAATGTCGGGGCGGATTTGTTTTATGTTTATAATTTAAATTATAGAAAAACGAAGACAAATTTGGTATTAAAAATCTGTGACGGGCCTGATATAATAATGGCTCTAAACCAGTGGCATAACTAGTGAAGGCAGGACCCTGCGTTGTGGGGGCCCACCAGCTATAGGGGGCCCAAAATTATTACTAAAAAAATATGTACAATCATTTTCTGAAACTTTTTTCCCGCAGTTATATTTGCCTACAAACATAAAACTATCATTGAATAGCGGCTGCTGTGAATAACTATGTATTAAACTTTAACCGAAAAATTTAAGTGGAAATATTTTACATTGCACAGGGGGCCTAAATTTTGAAGTTCCGCCACTGCTCTAAACCAACAAAAATGATCCAGGTTTTGAAATATTAAATGATGATGGCATCGCTAGAAGAATCCAATGAGGAAGAAAATCAAAAATTTTAATGATAAAACAAACATTGTAATACCAATTTATTCGATATCAATTAAAGCGTTTGAGCTTGTAATTACATAATTAGAATAACAATATGAAATTTACTATTATAAAATGATGAATTTAAGAAAACTTCCCGATTTAGCTGACAAAAACAGTATAGATAATTCATTTAAAATTAACATAGCTGACTTTTGTTAGTAAAAAATAAAATAAGTTTTCATTATTTCATTGTTTTTATTGTTTTAGTAAATATTTTGTTATCCGAATGCATTATGATGTATTTTTGTTTCCAAATCGCTCGGAAAATCAAGATTTTATTATAATTAACCTAAATATGATTATTCGAAACTATTATTAGAAATTATTGTAAATGTTTTTATTTTTTGTATGTCTCTTTTAAATACTGTATTAAAATGATTGAAAATTAAAATTTGTTTTAATGGTTGGGTTTTAATATTTAGGAAAATAAATGATATGAAAAAAATTGTTTTAATTGAAAACACAGTTCATTGTAAATATTTTAAAAGTTTTAGCTATATTTACCATAATCTGTTAATAGTAGGCTAATAATGTGAATTCGTTTTTTTATCATTGGTGATGATTGGCCAAACGAAACTTTTGCCATGAAAATTTATAAGTGGATGTTAAAGATAATTTGCTTTTAATTCAAATCCTTTTTTGATAACTTTCATATTTAGTTGTTAAAATTAATTTTGAATAACTACTTAATAAACTTTGAATGTTTATCCCGATCATCCCTTCTTTATACTGCAGTATAAACTCTAGAAATATTTTGAGACTCATACAGAGACCCAAAACTAATAGTACGTGTCATTATTTTTGCTTAATTTAAAAAACTTTCAAATTTTTTTTCTTTTTTCATTTTTCTTTTTTTCATTTTTTCTTATCTCGTAAACTCTCCGAACCATTTTACAAGCCAGTTTCATGACTCCATATTTTTAATACTTCGTTTTAATTTATTAATTCATGAGTTTATTCTTAAAAAGTGCAAAGTTAGATTTAGTTTATAATTATTTTCAGTAGAAATTTCCTTTCATTGTTATGTAAATCATTTTCCATTTATTTAGAAAAAGAAAATGTTAAAATTATGTCATAAATATTTGTTAAAATAGTTTTTTACTATTAGCTGGCGTGTTTGTTTATTTTTTATTATTGAATTATAGGTTTTTAACACTGTCATTAACCAACTTATAGAAAGGTATTTTATGGTCAATTTCAGCAATATCGAACAGTCATTTGAATGTTCGTTGTGAAAATTATAATATTTGTAATATTTTCTATTTTCAATATGCCTTTCTAGAAAATGTTACTTTTAAATTTTTTTCTCTTTATTAATTTGGAATAAATATGGTACCGCCAGAAAGGGGTTATTAGTAAACATTGAAAAAGAACTATATTTTAAGAAAACTATGATATAAATATAAATTTTAAACACATTTAAATTTTAGTTTCTGAATGTTTATTGACAGAGAAATGTTTTTTTAGAAAATTGATATCTTCAATCATTATAATGCCTTTTAGAATTTAATTAAACTTCCATTATATTTCAACTGTTGATCAATATATTTTTCAATTTAACACAAATTATCAAATTTTCAAGTGTTATTTTTAAATTTTATTTTAAAATTACTTTAGAAAAAGTCAGTTTCGAGCTGTTTTAAATATATAATAGAAATCTAAATAAATATAAATGAAATTTAAAGGAAATTAAGAAATTTAAGGTAAGAAAAAAGATAAATTATTTTATTTATTTAAATGTTTTAATTCATTTCTTAGGTTACTAATAAAAATTTGAAATCCATTAGCATCACTTTTTTCTGAATTAGTTGACACATTTCTAAATCAAAATTATTTTTTTTCCTACAGAAACTGAAATAAGCTTTGTTTATGCAAAACATTATCAGTTAAATTTTCAATAATTTGCCTTTTTTTATTGATAACAACTTATAAGCAATCAATTATTTAAGTGGCAAAAAAAAGAATTATGCGGGCGGGGCATATGGCAGTCCAACGTGTTAAAGAATTTTTATTTATATACTTTCTTTTTCTGAAAAAGAAAGTATATAATTATATTATATTATATTTATAATCAATGAGAAGTAAGAGAAAATAAATAAAAGAAAGATAGAAATGTATGTTCGGGAAGAAGATTGCTAAATTCCAGGAGATTGACAAGGACTATCTTATAGTCGAAAATTCTTTCATTAAATACATTATTCGTAGCAAAAGGCTTAAATTATCACTTTATTGTTTTAAATAATAATAATAATTGTTTCCGCCTATTGGCGTGGTTTTTGTATCGCGTCTGTGTCCGCGGTATGATTAGACCGATTCTTGTTAGTGTGCGCACACAGACGCGAGTAATAGGAATTGTGTTTTTTAGAAAGAATTGTTTTGTTAAATCAATGGATTTTATTTCTGGAAGTTATAAAGTGATTTTGTTTTAAAAAGGAGAATTTTTGGGGAATTTTAAAAATGAAGAATCTTAAAGAATTCGTCGGAAAATGTTATTAAATCATCTGGTGAATATTATGACACTTCTATTAGACCAAGTGTTGACAGAATAATGGATTGCAAAAGATAGTGCTATATATGCTGCTGGAACTCCGTTTAAAATTACAAGTCAAACCATCGATTTTTGGTCAATCGTTTTGTTCATCGTTTCATGTCAAAGAATAATAAAGCAGAATATGGAACTGCCGAAAAGAAGGAATATGATATTCTATTTAATCGAGCTCTTAAAAAGATAAACACAATTCAAATGTTTACTAGCAAAAGTGTTGAATGTTTTGAATTCAATATACGATCAATCAGTGACAAAAAACAAAGAATGGTTGAAACAATATTATGATGACTTCACAAATGAAATGATAACAGTTTTGTTGGATTATATTTCCAAAGTTAATAAAGAAATTCTTCTTCTAGGTCTTAATGTTTTCTGTAAACAATAATAATAATAATAATAATAATAATAATAATAATAATAATAATAATAATAATATAAGAAATTTTTTTCAATTTTCACCACGGATTTCTTTTTAATAAATAAAATAATAATAATAACTTAAATCAATTTCATTATAATTTTTAAAATCTTTTCTAAGGGTTACTAAATTTGGACAAGCTATATAATTTAAAATTAAAATATAAAGAATCTACCTGTATCATAAAATTTTCCCTTTACTTATTTGGAAATTAAATTATAATTCTTACTCAGTTGAATATGGTTAGAAACAAATAATTAATTAAAACAACAATGAATTGTGAAAATATCTCAGGGAGAAATGATTGAAACAAATGACTACTGAGTGATAAATGAGTGATAAATAAAATTTTCGTAAGGTTTATAACAAAAGTTTTGTTAATTAATTCTTTTTAAACTGACTTTTTAAAGTCTCATATCAACATAACTGACCATATTTACTTACAAATATTATAAGCATTTGATTTAGTTAATGTATGTAAGTAATTAGTAAGCAGAATATTTAAGTATATACGTTACAATAAAAATATATAATTTAAAAACGGTTTTAAAATATTAAACACAAAAACAAAAATAATATCTCAAAGTCGATTTAAATAACATTTACCAAAAAAATCATTCGTTATGTCAATTGAAACAAAAATAACATTAACAATAACATTAACAACATTTTATATCATCTCATAGGTCTTTTGTTCCGATGGTATATTCTCACGAATCTGATTGTTTATGACGGAATGTCTCGACATGTATCCAGTAACTAAAGAAGTTGACTTTTTGCAATAAATTATTCTCTTCAGTTCAGCCCGAAAATATGCTCCAGTAAGACTATAGAGGAAAAAATTTATACAATAATTGAAATGAAAAATTCCTCTCGTTATTTGAAGAACAGCCGACAACCTCTTGCTAGGTTCAGTGTAGAGCAATCTCATACACCAGCTAACAAAATACGGCAGATTCAATAAAACAAAACAACTTGACAATGCGAGCATTGTAATACCAAACTGTTTTGATATAGAGTTGCGGCCTCTCGGAGATTTTATAGCAAATTTGTGAGATCGACTGGTTAATTGGCGAAGAATAAATGCGTTCATTGTTACAATTGAAACAAATGGAACAGCGGTCAACAGCATTCCGTAACACGTGTCTAAAATAAATGCGTGTTTTGATCTCAACGATGAGCCGCAATTATTTTTTGCGTCACTAATTGATGGTTTAAAAGAGCTTAAAATAAGAGATATGAAGAAAACGCATATAATGCAGTTTCTGATTCGTCTTTTTGTACATATGATATTTCGTTGGAGAGGATGGCATACAACTGAAATACATAAATATATACTATATTATTAAAATGGATATTCAATATTATTTCATTAAATGTTTCCACAATAAATATATTATTTTCTATCAATTATTATTCTATTGTTTCATTTTTTGTGGATAATCAGTGTTAGCTTTTGTTTATAATAATCCTAAGCGCAGAAATTAAATTGTTTTAATAATTAGATGTAGCTATATATCATTTTAGATTATATAAAAGATATATAAATAGTCATGCGCAGATATGCTTAAAACTTATTTTGCATAGCAATTTATTATTTTCAATATATTTTAACTATATTTTCTAGGTTGAATTTAGACTATGAAAACAGTTTCAAAATGTTTCCGATATAAAAATTATAAAAATGTTATAAAATAAATAATACATTATTAAAACAACAAAATCAATTAACTTTATAATTTATTGTTAATCATTGATTAGCGATTGTAATATGGGATAGAAAATAATGATATTTAAAATTAAGTGAAACCACTATAAAAATAGTTAATGTTACAATGACTACCAGGCAGGCATTAAGTTAATTTTTAAAAAAGTTATATTTTTATATTTAAAAGAAATAATTTCTGACATTATTCGATAAATTACAGAGTGGATATATTTGACAGAGGCTATAATAATTACTTACACATCTATATTATATAAAAATAAATATGGTTAAATTTAAACAAATAATTAGGGAATAACTGAAGTCTGATCCGGAATCCGGACCGCACCAGATAGTGACCTCAACTAACTATTCGAAATCGGCGCCGCTGTGTACTACCGATCCGAATGGTCAAAATCAGATGAATTGTCCGGGAGCTTTATTTTTAGCTATTTAAATTAAACATACAATGACAGCTTCGAATAATACACAGATTCTTCTGGACATGATTGTGATGAGTGATAATATAGAAACAATCGTAACTGTTATATTTATTATTCATAAAGGCACCCTTCACATGAATTTTTTCTAATGAAGTTTTCTGAGGCAATGAGCAATTCCCATTATTTGTCAACATTATCAACCTAGTGAAATGAGTATTATTTGTGAGCAAAATAACGAAGTCTCACAATAAAGATTTCCTACATTTTAATATCCCGAAACAATTGAGAAAAAACAATTGAAAAAAATTTAAAGACTTTGTTTGGTGTTTGCATATTCAAAAGTGTAATTTTAATATTGAATTAATGTAACTTTTTGAATGAATATATTTCTGGAAATTGGCATCTTTTTCATTTATAATAATTATACTTAAATCAAAATTATGTAATCTTAAAATTTAAACAAATATAAAGTTTTCCACGCTTTTTCGCATTCCTTTGCCGAGCGCTGTTTTGTCGAAGTCTTTATTGTCTTCCATTCTTTTCGGGTCACTGATATTGTCTAATTTAATGATTTCCGGAAATAATTTTTATGTTGACTTGTATTATCCTTTTACAAAGAAGTTAAAATTTAGCGTGACTATTACAGTGAAAATGAATGCATTGTGAAAATTGAATTAAATGAATCCAAAGTTATTAACAATTCAAATGGTGAGAATGGTTATGATAATTGTGCTATTATTGGAATTCAAGCATATTTCCCTTTCCAAGAGTAAGAGTATCAATGTCAATAATGGTGCTAATTCGAGCCCCATTCAATTATTTGAAAATCCAGATCTACGTCAATCACCTTTGAAATATGGCTTATGCGATTTAAACAATAGTTTTGGTTGAATTTTTATAATACCGTTGCTTAAATATTTTTATTAAAATTCATCTATATAAGTTATATAATTTAAAAATAAACCTGTCTTTAATTTTATATTTTAAAAGCTATTTTCGTAATATTAACTTGTCTCGCGAGATTTCAATTCTTTTTTAATTTAATTTACCATAAAAAATGTCAATTCGATTCTTTATACATTAAATAAATCGAATTTCAAAGATCATTTTATTCACTGAAAAATGAATATTGTTTATTCAAACAAAATGTTTTTTTGTATTTTTCAGACTTTAAAAATATTATTAAAACAACTATATTTAATAATAATAAAATTATAATAATATTCATAATAATATTTATGAAAATATTAAGATTAATCTTTACAGTAATATTTTCAAATTGATAATAATATAATCTAATAATAATTGATAATAATATAATCTAATAATAATCCAGAAAGTAATCTATTATTATTTAACAAGTTTATAAACATTTATTTTATTAGAAAAAATATCTGTTAATCAAATATGTAAATTGCCATCATTATTTATAATGATTTACTTACGTTCCTAAAGCTTTAAAAATCCGTTTTTAAAACAATTTCAATCTTTCAACGTGAAAAGAGCCGTGAAGGTAGAGTTTAGTTTTATAAAGCGAGATATGTGATAATCTGAAGGTGTATGTCAGGTGAATACATATTATGTGGTAAGACTTCCCAGTTTAAGTACATGATTTTCTCCTGAGTCGTTCAAGCTGTATGCGGTCTTGCGTTATTTTATTTCAAAATTACTACTTTTTTATTGACCAATGCATATCAAAAATATTTCAATATCGGGTTGAGCTGGTCTAATTGTGCACAATAAATGTCTGGTGCAATAGCCTGGCCAAGTTACATCTGCTTATAATGGAGTATGTCAACTTAATTTCACCAAACAGATACAAGAACCTTCTGTGGAAGTAGCTCATCTTTATATGTTTGAATGGGAATTTGGCCTGGAGAAAGCCATTGTTTCTTTCGTTTAATATTTGAATAGAGAACCCATTTTTTATCATCAGTAACAACGCGTGCATATAAAAGTCTCATTTCTTGTCTGGTTAACAAAATATTTCAATTCGTCGCCATGCGTTTTTGCTTTTAGAAAAACTATAAGGAGCCAAATACTGTGTCTATTCACGTTTTTAATCTTCATTAACTGTTTCTGAACGATTGGTCATGATTTTTTGATCTTCTTAAAGCCTTCTTAAACTTACACCACAGAAAGATCAAAATCAAATGTTTCTGATAGCCTCAGGTGCACTCATCAGGTCCTAAAATCCAGAATTTTCAAATATGTGAGTTAAAATAATAGATTTTGAAAATAATTCATTACGTTCCGGTACACCTTTATTTTTTTAATAAAATAAATATTTAAAAAGTTATTAAATAATAATTGATTGCTTTCCGGTACTCCTTATAATTTTTTTTATATCCAAGTTTCATTCTGAAATATATTTTCATGACCTCTTGATTGAAAAAGACTGTTTCATAGTTGATTGTTATTTTGTTTTGTTTATCTTATTTTAAATAAATATATTTAATAAATAATAAAATAATGTATAATTAACAATTAGTATATAATTAACAATTAGTATAATTAACAATTAAATAAATAATAACTGATCTAAGCCATTGCCAATGACTTTTATCATTTATTAATTATTTTATTTTTAATTTTGTTGTTACTGTCGTTTTACATAATTTTATCATTTATTACATCTATTTATTTATAAATTTAAATTTCATCAGGAGATTAATTTTTTACATTTAATAACTTGTTTAAAAAAACAAAAGTTGTTATATTTGAGGATTCTGAATAATATTTTTAATTTATTTCTGGGATGTTAAACAATAGATTCTGAATTTATTATTTCGTTTTCATTTACTTTGAAAGTTGTTTTAGAAGTATTAATGTTTTAATTGCAATAATTTCTCATAGATTTTTCTAAATAATTTTATAAATCAGACAATATTCCATTTTGTTAGTCTAATCTGTATGTTTCCCCTATTAGAAGTAATATCTTATTTTATTATGTTTTTTTATGTCATGGTAATCTTTTGTTGTTTGTTTTTGTTGATTGTTTGTTGTAAAACAGATTTTTTTTTAATATATGAACTAAATTGTTTAACATTTTTCAAAATTATTTTGTAAAGTTGAGTAAACTATTTATAAACTTTAAGACTATGTAAGAAATGCTTTTATTTGAAATTTGTATGCTTTTGATTTTTGAGATGTTTTTAAAAGGTTTTGCACTGACTCAGCACTGCAGAATATAATTAATAATCAACTTTTAAATTTTAATTTAAAAATTATAATAAAGGTTTTCCCTGTAGGAAC
>CAUHTR010007340.1:78153-217547 GCA_959609185.1 Schmidtea polychroa
TTAGAACGAGTATCAGTTGTCGCTCTTAGTTTCACGTTTTTACTAATTATTAAAGGATCATCGGAGGCTTTAAGAATAAAGTACTTCAATAATATCTATGAAAAATCCCAAAAACAAATTTTTCCCTTTCGTTATCATTTAATTTAGGTCTTTTTTTGCTAGTTATACTTACAAACACTTTGATTGATTAAAGTTAAAAAATGGAAGATATTATTTTTTCTGTTATCCATCTACAGTAAATATGAATATAATATATAATATACTCGAATTAAAACTAAATTAACAATTTAATATTTTTTGTTGTATTGATTTAACTTTGTTAAATAATTACAAACTTGTATTTTACAATTTTAAACAACAGAATTAGGACACTTTAAATCTTATGCACAAAATATATGGAAACACATCTACTGCGCACACCGTATCATAAACGGTGATAGAGAATCTCTAGCCACGCAGTCACCGCACACCCTACGGCGAGTGTTTGTAACATTGATTTGACTGTTAAACTTTGCAACTTCGTTTCAAATGTTTACAAAACAATTGAGCGTGTCTCGAAAAGTAATATTATTACAGATACAGGTCCAATTGCTATTGAAAATATTATTCACGGTTTTAATTTCATTTTTTCGTATAGTTTTTAATTGATAAAAATCGCTTCATTTTTAGGCTGGCGCGAGTGTCTGAGGAATTCTATTGCTCATTGAATGTGTTAATTCAAATTTGTTGAGATGTCACTACACCACCTTAAAATTATATCTTTTATATTTTTACATTACATTTATTCTTTGCAAAGCTTGATGATGAGAGAAAATCCATGTTAGTTTTCGAATAAATATTAAATTCTCTCCACGTTGTCTTCCTTTATTCTCTTTACATATATATTTAGATGTATCCTCTCAAAATTAAATTTTATTGTGGTGATCTTTATCAACCGATAACTTATATATTTATAAAAAATATGTTATGTCAGATTTAACATATGAAATGTACTAAAAATATTCGTGTGTAATTTAAATTTAAAGAAATTTGGATATTGAAAAAAAGATTTGTTTGTTTCAGTTTAATAAAATATTTTTGAATTAGTTGTATTTTCATGGTTGGACTTTATTAAAAATTAATTTCAAATTATGCTTTCTAAAGAACAATTTATTTATGAAAAATCTTTGGAGCAATACTGTAATGATTCACTATCTAACTGTTTTGAATTTGTTAACAAAATATGAATTTCCTTTCAAGAATTAGGTTTAAATTTTACTTGCTACTCGTGTGACTACTATTTCCCACTTAAAATCATCGATTCCATCAAGATTTCAGATGTTCCAACTGTCCTCTTCATTCCACTCCTTTTTATGTTAACCATAATATCTACGATGAAGCTGTTGTAAAATCCATTCCGTGAATGATTGAAAATCAAATCAACCGGTATTTCTAATTTTTCTTGAAACAATCTAGAAAGCAATGGTAAATGACATATTTGGTCGCTAACGAGGTATATCTTCATTACTAGTAGTATTTACACTACCTATCAATATTCTCTTTGACTATCGAAAGACTTCACAAATGACATCCTCAAAACGGATATTCTGAACGACATATATTGGCTCTATGTATTCTAGCACGGGTTTTATATTCATTCAATATTTTCTACCCTAAAATTAGATGCATGACGGACTGATTCAAACATCCTTCTTTTGCATCATATATTAACTATGTTCTTGATAGGTTTTTTGTTTATTATGCGATACCATATGGTTGTTTTGATTGTACTTTATCTTCATTACATTATCTTTATTTTAGAGTTCACTAGTCAATCTCATCGAAATCACGGAGTTAATTCTTCTTTCTTTACAACTCACAACATGTTTTTTCTTCTAAACTCTCTATCGTGCTTCATGGAGTAAAATAAAGCCATGTTCATTATCTGATATTATTTAAAGAATAAAACTAAAAATCTTCAATATAAAATTTTTCAAAAACAAATTTGACTTTGAATGTTGCTGACATCAGTTAAACAACTAAATATTAAAATTAACTATTAAATAAGAAACACAACCATATTTTAAAATATATTTTTTCAATATATTTCGACAGCTCAGCTTTCATTATCAGACACTAAACCACTTCAATAAAAACTATTATACAGTATAATTTATATAATAATTTAAGTCTTGTTGCGAATAATATTTTTAATACAAATAAAATTTTTTCATTTGTATTAAATGTATTATTCACAGCAAAAGGCTTAAATCATCATTTAATTGTTTAAATATTTTAATTAATACTGCTACCAAGAAATCATCACTTTATACTAGTATAATTTATACTTATATGTTTATTAGTGATAACATTCATATGTGCAGAATCCAATAAAATGTATTAATCCTAATAAAATTAATTAAACCCTCTCAAAATATGTGGTTAATCCATTTTTTTGGTTAAATGATTTACTATCAAAGCTTTACAAACAAAAAGTTCTCGATAGTTTTTGAACACTTAGATAATGGTATATTTTCAACTTTCATATTTTATTATACTCAATAACATTACTATTTCTACACAATCGGGCATACTCTCAAACTTGAGTACAGAAATGAGGGGCAGTCTCTTCAATACATGTAACATTCACTTATAACTAGTAGAATGATATACGAGATAAGAACATCGGTCAAACAGGGTCACAGATTTTATACTGATTATGTCACTAATCTTACGAAACTTTGAAATAATTTTAACACTGATATTTTCAATAATTAAATACAGCAATTTGAAAATATTTATTATCTTCATTTTTTACAATAAATCATTATTTTGTTTATGTTTAATAAGATTTTGTTACACAGATTTGTCAAATGTTTGCTTTCCAAGTGAAAATTTCTGATATATAATCAAAATGGAAAAGTATCAGATGTGAAAAGGGAAGATTTTACTAATTATTTAAAACAATTCTTTTCTTGAAATTATTTATACGGATTTGTGTAATGTTGTTATTAGTAAATTTGGTAAAACCTTTAAAAGTAAATTTATTTACTAATATATTCTGTAACCTTTTGTCATATAAGAGGATTTTGTCAATTCTGGTTTCACCAAGCTTTTCATTATTTATAATTGAGGAATTCCTACTCGTTAATTTTAAATAGAATAAAAGTTTTTTTTAATAGTTAAATGTATTCTGGGAACCCCGGAAATTAAATAGATTATCGTCGGGTTTCGGTGGAACAAAACATCTCGAGCTTTGATAGTGAAACATTTAAAATGTTATATGGATGAAGCAAAGCTTAGGATCTAAGTGGATCTAGTTTACCTCTCATCGTAATTATATTTTGTACTCATTGAAATTTTCTGTATTAAAACATAATTTATTCACAATACAAATAAAAAATAATATTTAAATCGTGTTGCCAAATGATGAAATTTTTGCTCCCTTTTCATATTTTGTATGATTGCTAAGCGTTGACATCGATGTAATTTTCTTTAAGGATAAAGACGTAGACTTTTATTGTAGACTTACATTATCTATTTAACATAGTTAATGCTAACAACCAAACTTGTTTTAAAATCATGCCGTAACCAAAAGAAAATTGTGAAACCTTTTATTACTGTCCTAGATAAATAGTTCAATTCTGCCATAATGTAATTCACAGTTTTGTATTGTTTCATCTGCTATATTATCATTTTAAAAATAACAAAACACGACTAAAGAAATTAATTTATGTTGAAAACATGATAAAGATTGTGTATAATTTTATTTTATCAATTTTTATCACTATTAAACATAGATAAACGAAATTCAAATTATTCAACCAAAGGTGAAGAAAAGAAAATATTTTATTAATATATTTAGATAAATTATATCAAAACAAATATCTACTTATTATTTCTAAGGAAATATTTTATCTTTTTCAATATTGATTTATTTTTAATTTTCTTCATTTCAACTAGTTTCAGTCACAATATCAATATTTTGTTTTAAATTTAACACCAATTTTCGACATACTTTCTCAATTTATGGATATTGATATAATTGAATAGAAATTAATATAAAGAAAATTTGAAATATTGTAAATTTAGGTATTCTCTTCTGTTTTTACTTGCTTTTATTGTAAAATTTAATATCCTGTAATGGTTGTATTGTTCTTTTAAAATCCTGGGTTAATGTCTTCTTCAGAATTTGCTTATAAAAATATGGTGTTTACACTTTTTTAATATTTTGTTTATATGAAAATAAATGTTTTTTTTTAATCTAGTGTCACTTCATAATTTTCAAGTGATATCAAATTAATTTATTATAAAAATAAATATTAATTTATTATAAAAAAATCACCTCCAGCATAATTTTGGTAAATTACGCTTCTAGAAAAAAACAAATTTGCACTGCTTAATATATTAATTGCCACTCAATAAAAAATTAATGCTGTTGCGTCTTTAAATGTATATGACGACAGATTTTAAAATTTTAAAATTTAGGAAATATTTATTATTATTAATATTATTTAAATAATATTATTATTAATTATTATTATAATAAATACAATGGAAAAGAAATCAGTGGTGAAATTGGAAATAAAAGTTCTTATAATAATTATTATTGTTTTTAATTGTAATTATTATTTTGATATAAAAGATGCAAATAGACAAAACCAATTACACATCATTTCATTTGCTCAGAGTCATTCGTGTCAGGAATCCCTGTTCCCTCCTTCGACCAAGATATTGTCATAAATTGTCTTGATGCCAATCAGAAAAAGAACAAAGAATAGAATCAAAAATTTTAAAAAGTCTTTCATCAAATTGATTTCTTTGAAAAAAGAGTAAAATTGTTTTAATGAATTGAATTTCAACATGAATTATTAATGAATGACATTGAAGTTTTACATTCAAAACTAATAAGATGATTATTATTTACACTTGTTATAACCTTAATAAAGAAATTGGTCTTTTAATATATTTTAATAGTGCTTGTTTTTTTGGCAACTCTTTAGGGAATTCTTTGGGAACCTTTTGGGGGAACTTTTGATAATGATAGTGCTATTCTTTAATCTCATTATTTTTTTAAAAATTTTCCCAAATACTCAAAGCGTTTTGTGCATTATAAAATTGTGCAAAAAATGCAAAAAAAATTGACTATTTTTCTCCTTATCCTACTTGTTTGACGCAATTAAATTCAAATTTTCTTCAAGCATTTATTTTTTATAACTTCAAATTGTGTCTTTTTACTAGCGTATTTAAACACCGAGGCGTGATAATTATTAATATTAATGTAATTACTGGTCATACATTTAATTGATTTAATTTAATATATTTTAATATAATATGATATAATTTAATATAGAATTTAAATATAAAAATTTAACAGAAATAATTATTTCTACTAACTGATCTCACTTCTACCATTTAACCATAATAATTTTATATAGGGGTTTACTACTTAAATATTTTGCTTACCTGATGTAATACTTACAACATACTTAATGACACTGAAACTTGATATTTTGAAGCTAAAAAAACATCAAATTTTTTAAACATTTGGTTTTAAATTCAATGTAAACTTATTTTCCATTATTTTAAGATCAATTGTTTAGCTTTTTTCACTTTTAGTTTCATTGAATAATATTTGCAAATGATTGTTGTTTTCTGGTGCGTGTGATTCTTTTACTGAAAAGCGCTTAAATACTTCTCTTTTATAATTTACATCAACAAAAGTAATAATTAAAAGCTTTTTATATTTTGGGATTAATTAAGAATTTGAATTAAGGGATATTTGTAGATTATTTTTTATGGCGATATATTCAATAAGGTTTTAAAGAAATCATGTGTAATATTTTAAAAATAAGTAAATTAAGTTAAAGATTTTAAAAGAAATACGTAAATGAAAATAAAATAATAATTTTTTAAATAAGTAATAATTTTAATTAAGTCAATAATTTTAATAATTATTGGATTTAATCTAATATATTTTATTATTTTAAAATTTCTCGGAATTTAGCATTTCTTGAAAGTATATTAGATTAAATCCATTAATTATTAAAATTATTAACTTAATTTAAATTATTACTTATTTAAAAAATTATTATTTTACTTTAATTTTCGTATTTACTTTAAAATTCTTATCTTAATTTACCCAATTTTTAAAAATTACCCTAATTTCTCATGTTAAAACATTTATTGAAAATATCTAACTGGGATCTAAAAAAAGTACAAAAATCCTTGACACTTTAAATTAAGCTTCAAATTTAAATGTGAATTTAAACTTATATTTATTTAAGAATAAATGTTTGAATTTTAATTTAAATTTAAATATCAATTTGAATTTAAGTTTGATTTTGAATTTGAATTCAGGATATTTGTACGTTTTAACATGAGATATTAGGGATATTAATTTTAAAATTAATTAAATTTGTGTATTATTGGTAAAAACAGTAAACTATATTAAAAATTTTAAATTAAGCAAATTAAGGTAAAGATTTTAAGGTAATAATTTTATAAATAATTAATAATTTAAATTAAGTTAATAATTTTAATAATTAATGGATTTAATCTAATATATTTTCAAGAAATGATAACATCAGAGAAATTTTAAAATAATACTTAATACCAATCTTCGGGCTATCGCTCTCTATATCAAGTTTTTACACTGCCCCGTCCGCATACTACAACCTTTAATATATCTAAAAATATACAAGTCTAAATGAACTGAACAAATTAAACTAGTCATCTTTTAAAACATTAATTATAATATTTTTAATAACTAGGTATTGAAATTCCGATTAAGTTTTGTAATCGGATGAGTTGTCTACTTAAGAGAGTTAACAATGCAGAGGAGTAATTGCATTGCTGGTTTCGTTCAAATGAATATTTCATAATTTTCTCAATTCCTTTACTAGCTTTTATTTATTTTTATATTTTAAAAAGATTACCTTATTTTCCACAGCCCTAAACTCAAAAACATAATAAAACGTGTCTTTATGCAATTATTATTTTGCCCAATTTAATATTTTCCAAATATTTGGTTGTTTGATCATTATTTAGACAATTCTCGTTATTATATTTTTTCGAATACATGTTTCCATAAAAATTATTATAAAATATAAAATATTTTAGCAGCAAAATTTTAGTTGAACAGTTGGTATGTTTTTTTATCAATTTTGTCAAGTGAAAATATTACATTTTGGTGCATTGACAAAACTAACAATGTGATATAGGGAAATAAATCATTTTTAATATCAAAAAATTAAATTAGTCTATTTATCTATATATTCCATTTTATTACTTTGTATTTTATTATTTTTCCATGATAAAAGATGTAAATATTTTAAAGTTTTAAAACTGTTCAACCAAATTTAATTTTAACAATGGTTAAATTAAATGCAATCAAATTTAATCAGTCATATATTATTATATGTATAAATAATAAATTAATATTGAGTTTTTATATTTAATTTATCATCACTATTGAATATGTTAATTGCATATTTTAATATTTATTAATATTTATAATATTAATAATTAATTAATTAAACTATAATCTATTTATAGAAATTTATTATTAGTTTATTTCAAAATGATATACATGTACTTAAATAATAATATATAAATCATGGAAATTTATGATTAAAATCAGTAATAATTATTTTGGAAATCACACGTATATTTTGTTTTTTTAAACTTAGATTTATTTATTTAAAAAATATGTTTATAATTTTCAATTAAAATATAAAACACTAGCGACCACATTTAATATGACACAAATGAAGAAAGTAGAAAATTTAGGCTCCAAATATATTTTATACAGATATGATTAATCAAAAAATGATGACGCCGTTCTTAATCTTGAAAGGTTTCTACCAATTCGTAAAACGTATTTATAAATGGCGACGTTTTAGTAATTGTTCAAAATATTTTCAAGTAGTAGTATTTAGTTATTTTTATTTTTATTTCTTTTTAATTTTATCAATAATAACTATTGAGAAAAGGCTTATCAAAAATTTGTGTTAAATAAATAATAAAATATTGACCTAAATAGTATCGGCTAAATAATTTCAGAAATCCTATGAAGCAATATAATCTAGGAGTTATTACATTATAGGATGATGAAATGAAGGATTTGGAGGAAATCTTATAAATATGTTTGTATGAAATGTGTATAATGACACTTCTTAGAAACCTCAAAATATTAGGAAATTGTAAAATTTAAAGAAATGGTTTTGATGAGGATTAATTTGTCAAGAATTAATTTATCATTTTGGTTTCACCTTTAATGATTGTTTTAATTCAATAATTTTCATATTAATATTTGTAAAGTTGTTTATTAAATACTTTAATATTTGGATAAAGTAAAACAGTACATATAAATAGAATTTATAGTCAATCTTTTTTTATCTAATCTATTGTCAAAATCTTATTAATATATTTATAATAAAATAAAAATTCATTTTATACTGAATTTTGTAACAATAAATTTGAATACAAAATAATTATAATTAAAAGATGTTTAAACTATTATTGGAATAACAAATTATTATTTTATTATTTTTATTTCAATGGTTTGACTAATTTACATTTTTTTACAATAATAAAATCAATAAATAAAATATATAAAGGCCAGACCAAAATGAATAAATATCCTTTAATTGAATTTGTATAATCAGATTTTAATTTCATAGGAGAAATAGGATACATCGTAAATTGTTTGATGAATTATTATAATTTTATTATTATTATTATTATTATTATTATTATTATTATTATTATTATTATTATTATTATTATTATTATTATTATTATTATTTTAATTTAAACTGGCATACATACTTTATTAAATAAACTAAATAAACTGAAATATTAAGAATATTAAACAATTATTAACGTAATATTATTGGGTGTTTAAATATTATGCAAATTGTATTTTACTTGCTTTCTTTTTTACTTAGTTGTTGACCGTAAAAACTTTTGAAATTGTCCAAAATTTAATTTCTACAAAATATAAGATAAACAAATTATCAATTAAAATTCAATTATCCTTACCCTTTTGTCAACTCATCGATTGCATCACTTTCAATATTTCAATGAATATTTAACAAAGCTAAGTCATTTAGACGTTCTTATCGTACTGTGTTTCTCAAATAGGTTTCCAACCTTTGTAACATCGAAAAAAACCTTGCATTTACTCATAATGTCACTGGTAAATGGCAAATATCTTCAATAATGTGTATTAAGATATATGATCATTCAGCATGACAATCCCAGATCTCACGTAGTACAGTTAATTCGACTTTGGCTTGAATAACACCGTATAAAATAACACAGAATAAATAAAGCAGCTGCCTACTCTCGCGACACAAACTTCATGGATCGCTTTATCTTCAAAAATTACGAGTGGTATCGACGTGGAAAAACCTTCAATAATCCAGAAGAAGTGAGTAACAAATTGATAAAACAAAGTTAAATGATTTCAAAGATTGAGGCATTAAACAAATGCTACAGGAATATATAGGGTCCGGAAAAAAATTTCGTTTTCCTACGTCAATGAAATCTTATCAAATCTAAAAAATACAATTCAAAACATTTATTTGTGAAAATCGCATGTGCAAGTATACTAAAAGTGTAAACTATATCAGAGCCAAGACATTGTCTCCATCCGCTTCAAAGTTTTACACGTCACCTCCAGAGTGTCATTGAAGCGGATGGAGACAATGTCTTGGCTCTGATATAGTTTACACTTTTAGTATACTAGCACATGCGATTTTCACAAATAAATGTTTTGAATTGTATTTTTTAGATTTGATAAGATTTCATTGACGTAGGAAAACGAAATTTTTTTCCGGACCCTATATATTCCTGTAGCATTTGTTTAATGCCTCAATCTTTGAAATCATTTAACTTTGTTTTATCAATTTATTATCACTTGGGTGGGGAGTGTACTTAAGTTTGAACCTAATTACACATTTCGCTTATGGGCTTGGTAGGGTGGTATTTATTGCTTTTTTTATTTAAATGAAAAATAATAAAAAGATTATTGTAGCTTTAAAAATCCTATTAACTTTCTAATACTAATAGAAATATAATTTAATATTAAAATATTCTTACATAAAAAAAATATTTATTTATGAAATTTTCTGATGTTATTAAAATAATAAACATTCACTAAAACAAATAATGTTATTTATTGTCCTTACTGACTCAGAATAATCATCAGTCAGCATATATGTTTGAAATGTATGCATCAATTATTTAATTTATTTGATATTTGCAGTCCATTTAAACAATATTTTTGATTTTGTTATTAGAGTTGTTTACATGTTTAACTGTTTAAAGTTTTTTTAAATATGAATTTTTAAAAATCTCTATAAAATAAATAAAAATTAGTATACTTGCATTCTCTTCTTCATTTTAATTTACTACTAAGAACTGATAAGAAGCGGTATAGGCCACTCCGTATTGTGTCTTTTTATTAATACATCTATATATCAATACGTTTATTGTAAATTAATTATGATTCATGGATAATGGCAGCTGGTCTAGGAGATATGACATTCAATGAATTGAAGTTTCAAAAAAATATCTAAATATTCTAAAGTGTATGAAAATAGTAAACAGAGCTGGATTCCGGTTGATAGTTCCAAGATTAAAACAATAGATATAATTTAAATATTTGCTAAAAATATGAATGACCATTCAATTTAATCAGTTGAGTTGAATTAAAATAGAACTAAAATATAGTTTAAATTTAATAATTTTTTTTCAATGGAAATTATTAATGCTTTTTTGAATCTGATACTGTGTAAAATTTAATATAAAATTACTCTTAAATGTATAAAATGGCGATATACATATTATTGAACATGTTAAAGCCTTTGGTGGTTTAAACATAACCCCTATTTATTGCGGAAATCTTGTCAAATAAATGTAAATATAAAGCATTGGTAATATTTTCTTGTTTGCTATATTAAAACAATCTAAATTTTAATTGAAAATTAAAAGCGATTAATAACAAAATATTTTAAACAAACTTATTATATTTTTTAACAATTATATTTTTGAAATTAATATTTTTAACTGTAACACCTATTAAAATAAAATTTTTGAAAATTAAATTACAGAAAGTTTTGGAATGTTGTTGACAATTTCCTTCAGGAATTATTGATTTTAGAGAATTCTCCACGAAACATTTTGACTGGAAAAATTTTTATATTTTAAAACTGCATTCAATAGAACAACTAATTAATTATCCAATTTAAACAATTAATATATAACAAAAAATAGAACGAGAATATCAAAAGATTAGTATTTTTGATTTTTTATGTCTACAAAAATATAAAAACTCTACCTGATACTATCAACAGAGACTCGTGTATACAAATTATAATAAATGTGATTTTGTAACTGAAAATTAACTCAAAATTGCGGGTCTTGGGGTGAAGTTTGTATTTTAGAGAAAATGGTAAACTTTTAGGTATAATATTGTTATACTAAATATCAACAAAATATTTTTCACCATTGATTTATTTTCATTTTAAATTTTATTTATCTTTATTTCTTTATATATTTTTTTTACCATTTAAAACAATATTTTTAAAAGCAATTTTTAATTGTTTGTCAAAATATTGATAGACAGTTCGAATACTCTAAATTAAAAATTTGATAGATTTTAGATTGAACAATATTTTTTACTAAACATTTCAATAGAGTCGCATATGTAAATAATTTGATTAATTATTATTAACGCTTAATTACTTGAATAAATTAGATTAGTGTTTAAATTGAACAATAAGCAGAGGAAATCTAAATTAACGAGTTAATCTAGGAAATGTCTGGCTGCACGTCCAATTTGGATCCGTTGTTTGCTGGGAAATTTTGAATTTTTCATCTCATTTTTATTTTATCATTGTAATTAATCATTTAAACAAAATATATAAATAGTAATATTTGTTTAATGATTTCGTCTAGTGTTTGATGTATATGAAAAAACTAATAAATATTTAAATTCTTCCATTGAATTTGATAATCCGCTTTAATTATTGTTTTATTTGTTCAAAATATTTTAATTTTTAATTAATCTTCTGTTGAAAAAACAGAATATAATCTAACTGAATTTTGACGTAAATTTATAGATATATGACTCTAATAATGTTATTGGAAAATTCAAAAACGAACAAAAAGGTTTTGGTTGGTAAAACATTATTAAGAAATAACAATACAACAAAGGCCGATGAGTAATATTAAAGAAAACTTAAAACATAAGTGTTTTCTGGAAGGTCACCATAGATTAAAATACCTAAGATGCCGGTAACAATAGATTTTAATGTTTTCAAAATACAATTGTCGCCCTTACAACCAATGATGATGAAAGGATTTGGGTGATAAAGAATAAAAGTCTAGTTTACTATCTTTATATGACATCGATTAACGGTAACTTTTATTTTATTAATAATATTATTGATTAATTGTCGATACTCGCGTCTGTGTGCGCTTTGTACTGGTTTTGGAGGTTTTTGTGTGCGCACACAGGCGCGAAGAATGGTAAATTATGAAGTTAATTCGCGTCTGTGTGCGCTTTTTACTTTCTTTGTGTTTGGGTTGTGTGCGCACACAGACGCGTAAAATTGTCACATTATTAGTTTATCTCGCGTCTGTGTGCGCTTTTTGGTTTGTTGATTTGAATTGTGTGCGCACACAGACGCGGAAAAGTGAGAAGATTATGTTTTGTTGGATCGATGTCAGAGTTTTTACTGGATTCGAATTAGTGTTGGAGTTATGTTTTCTGGAATTGTGGTTTTAAAGAATTGATTTATAATTTTGATTTGAATTTTTGGCCTTAGTGAAATATGGAAGATAATGAATGTTTGATATGTCGTATTTCAATGAGCAATATGGCGAAGAGATGTCTTTTCAGCAGTGGAACTTGTCCATGTGATCGTGGCTCAGCAAGATCGTTGCAAATTATTAAGTGGAAGTTTTTCAAAACGATTGAAAATCAACGATTTAATTTCTGTAAATCATGAAATGACAGAAGAGGAACTCCAAGATATGTTTATGAAATTTCCCCAAAGCGATAAAAAGATAAACTTGCTAACTTATGGATATGATATTCTATTCAATCGAGCTCTTAAAAAGGATCAACACAACTCCAATGGTTATTAGCCGAAGTGTTGAACAATTATCCAATGTTTCAAATTCAATCATGGATCAATCTCAAGTTATTGGACACGATAAATGGTTTTGTACAAATAAAGCGTGTGATATTAATTACAAAGAAATTCTTCTGATGTGTCTTAGATTTAAACAATTATGCAATATAAAAAACAAGAAATGTAATTTTTTCTTGGTTTAAAAATTAAAAAACTATTTTTAAATTGTATTTCATTTTTTATAAACCTGTTTTCTTTATATTTACTTTACATTTTTATATTTGCTAATAACGTATTTCATTCATTAAAAATATTCAGCTGTCAAAATGGCCTTAAGATAATAAAAAAAGTTTTATCAATTATTGAGATAATCTTTCAATTCATATTTTTTCATTTGTGAAATTATCTATTTATCCACCGTTTTAAAAGAACTTTTTTCATTTTTCACCACTAATTTATTTTCAATTGAAATTGTATTTATTAAGAAACTTGATAATCAATAAAGATATACAAAAACATCGATATATTTACTGATTCATAGTCAAGTTTCTTAATAAATAAATTATCCACCGTTGTTTATAGTTAATTTTACCATTTTAAAATTGAAAGAAATTTTTTGATTTTTTTTATTAAGATTGCGAAACTTTACTAAAAGTATGGAAAACATAAATAGCCATAAAATAATAAAATCAAATATAAATTGTAATTTTGAAAATAAATAACATTTTCAGCAGTTCAAGTAGCATGTAACTGAAAATGTCGGCTGATATGGTGAGATGATTTTTTATTTACAAATAATTATTTTGTTATTTTATATGATTTTATTCCTAAATATAGTACACTCTTGATATACGGAAACGTATAGGATTGAGGCAGTTAATAATTTGAAATTTAAAAAGATTAATTTAAATACGTGAATTAATAAACCTATAAAATGTAATAATAATTGTAGTTAAATATTAAATAAATATTAAAATAACACTTGAAAAAGACTAAGCAGAAAATTTGTGGTGCTTAGGAAATTTATTGTTGGTCATTTGTCAAAAATAGTAGAAAATAAAACTGAGGAAATTTTTACTATGCAATTAATCAAGAGTTTACAAGCATATTATTAAAAGAATTGCATTACGTTGATTTATATAGTTATTATTGTGGAGGCTTGACGAATGTAGTTATTTGTTATTATGTTGTGTGGTGAGAAATTGTAGAACCAAATAGAGTCACCGTTAAAAAATCGTATTGGGACAATTGAGGTGCGTGTATGTCTTGAGATAATTACCAAGTATTTAAAAAATAATAAAGATGCAATAACATAACATTTTCAAAATTTTATTAAAAATGAATAAAATGAATTACCTGAGGTTCGTTACGGCGTATTTAATTCTTTAAGCCTATTTCTTTGATTTACTAGAGCTTGTTTTGATTTGATAACAACACATTACAGTTATGAACACACTAATTTTTTAACAATTAGTAAAAGTTTATAAATACTGAAGAAAATATAACGTGTGAAAAATTACTTACTCAAAAATTACAATAAATTTTCCCAAGTTTTCCCTATCTCATTTTATATACATATCTGATGGTCACTTCAATTTGTGAGTGCTATGCAAATCTAAAATGGGATAAATTATGATAAATTCTTAGATTTTAAAGGGTTGCTTGATTTGTCATTTAATTATTCAAAGACCTGATTTGTCTTATTTATTCAATTATCCGGAATTTACAAAGATCTTTATGCAATCTTTCCACTGAAATCGTAACTTCTCACGAAGCACTGATAGCAGATCCTAATATCTCTGTTTTCATCGCATTGTTATCACTCTAGTTATTATTATTAATATTTTCAAAATGTATTAATTTAGCTAAAGCATATGAGAAACAATGTGTTGTTTAAAACAACTTTTTTGAATTTAAGTTAAAAAGAATTTTGTTATAATATTTTTTGTATTTGAAAGCTATGAATTGCAGTTTAGGCTCTTTACTTTGACATTATTCACTGATATTAATCTTTGATGATAATGTACAAATGTAATTAATTGAAACAAATTGTTACTTTGTGCTGAAGAAAGATTATGCGGAAGCTCAAATTCTGGAAGTTTACACTTATGCAAATCTGTTTCTCAATGTTTTGTTGTTGTCCTATTCATATGGGTCAATATTTGTTTCATTAAAAATTAACTAAATCAAAATTGGCTGTATATATTTTTAGCAAAATTACATATTTTATAAATTATTTAATTTATTTTTTAAATTTTATTTTAATTTTTATTTTCTATTTTCTATGATTATGAAATTTATAAACGTCATGGATTTAATTTATTATAATTTATGAAGTCATGAAATATTTTCGATAACCTTTTTGACCCTCACGCATTTGTAAGATATCGCATAACTTTATGCATCATAAAAATAAAACAGAATAAAACAAAAAAAAATCTAAAACAATATGAAACCAAATGACATGTCATAACTGTGAATTTTGTTGGATTGAAATGTGGTTTGAAAGAAAAATGTATTTAATTTAATTTTTTTAAATGTATTTATTTGTATAATAAATATAATAATCAGTCAATTTTAAACTAACTATTATTATAACATGTCATTATGACTTTTAATTTAATTCTTAATCTTTTTTGTCGAACAAATCTTTTATCTTAGTTATTGACTTAGTTTTATAGTTTGTCTATCATTTTTAATCAACAATTATTTGATTATCAAACTATATTACAAATATATATTTGTTTATATTTTTATTTATTTATATATTCTGTCTCCAATAAAATATTAAATTGTATGTCTGTCACATTGTGCTTCTTCTATTTTCTTTAGATTTTCTGACAAGCATAATTTTATTTGTAATTATGTTTATATATATATATATATATATATATATATATATATATATATATATATATATATATATATATATATATATATATATATATATATATATATATATATATATATATATATATATATATATATATATATATATATATATATATATATATATATATATATATATATATATATATATATATATATATATATATATATATATATATATATATATATATATATATATATATATATATATATAATTTGGAATAAATGTGTACAAATGGTGTTTCAATTAGTTCTTTCGACAATCTGTTGAAATATTATCTACGCATTTGTGTCATTTACAACGAAATGTGTTAAAAATTTTTATTGATAAGACGAAATGAAATTTCAGGTAAACAAAAAAATAATAATTCAAGATATATAATGTTTATATAATAACATTTTTATGTTTCATTGATATTTTTTGATTTAACTGTAACCTTTTTTGAGTTCATATTTTCAAAGAATAGTATACAGTCAAACCTTTCACAACGCGCTAATTACGTTTTCAGAAAATTCCGCGTAGAAGGAAATCGCGTTGTAGGAGATATAAACTTTATAGGAAATATTTAGAGGCCGGTTCCTAATATGAAGCCATTGTGTTTATTGTTTAAACAAAAACTTAATTGGTCAATATTCAAAATATAATCAGAATTATATACTATTCAACAAATTTCGATTATATAATTTAACATAATCCAGGTAAAAAAGAATAATAATTTGTAAATTAAATGAAATTAAATTCAAATTAATAAAAAACAAAATATAGATTTAAAAGAAATTCAGATGCATTACGCCAAAAACGTTTTGGTATAATTTTCGAATCCGATTCTCAACTCGATTGTTATTTCTTTTGACCGTTAACGGTTTTAAAAAAATCTATTATCAAAGATTGCTGGCTTTTTTCTTCAAATCTTTATAAACTTCCTCATAAGCTGACAAACAATTTTGCAAATTTCTTTAAATTTTTCTGCTTTCTCCGGCTATGGATTATGTAAATCACAAATAATCGAAAACGATCACATCTCGTAAAAAGTATATTTGTTTGTTTAATTGGGGATTCATGTGACGATGTACAGGAATTGCACTAAGAAATGTTCTCCCTTCTTTGAAAAGCGTTGTAGCGAAAATGCGTTATAGGAGGGTTTCTGTATATGAATTAAAGAATAATTTTGAAATATTTGATTAATTATTTCTATCAGTAAAGTCATTTATCTTCTTTTTTTTTCTTTCAATTTCGATAATTTTATTTTTTATTTTTAAACTATTGATCGATATTTTGCTTTATATTTAGTACGAATTTTCAACATAACCTTTTTAAATACTAATGTCGTATTTTCTGAAATTAAATACTTTTTTAAACAACAAAAAGAAAATAAAAAAAGGAAAATTTATTTTAAATTTATTAATTGGAAATTGCCACAAAATTATCAATGATATGCAATATAACGAATATATTATTTACTGTAGGATTATGTTATATAAATATTTTTATAAAAAATTAAATAAAAAATTAACTAAGATTTTTAAATAAAAATTATTTTTATAAATATCTTTTATATTATTGTACTCGTTTTAAAGATTTGCTAAACTCACGTGTTTTCATGATCGGCAAACACTTAAAATACTTAAATAAATAAAGTCATGTTTTGATTAATTTATTTCTTAACGTCTTTTTGTAGATTTAGAAAATTTTGATTTATTTTCTAAAGGAATATCAAATTGAAATTATTCTTAAATAAGAATAAAATTAGCATCTCATATTTCATCAAAAAAACAAAATCGTTTTACAGTAAATATTTAATGTCTAAAGAAATGATCTTTTTTCAGACAAAAAAATTTTAGAAAAAAGAGAAATAAATATTTTAATTTCAGAAATGGAAAAAACATTTTCATTAACTTTGATTTTAGACAATATATTTGTAAACATTTTTTTGAAAGATTCTCGGCAATTTCCTGTTTACGACCACTAATTAATTAAAATTAAACGAAACTTGTTGAAATATATTTAAAATCAATTTAAATTTTATTTTTATTAAGATAAAATAAGTTAATTTTATGAAATTATTTATTTTCGGTTGAAATTCATTTCTTCGTTATTGTATCACAATTCTGGCATTTCAATTTTAGGAAATAGCTGTTTAATATTCATAAAAATAGAAATAAAAATAAAATTAAGTCCAAATAAAATGTAAAATTTATATTATAAAATTTATTTCCACTAAAATTAATTAAAATTCAAATCATTTACAAAATATAATACAATTTTTAAATAATTTCTTTTAATATTTTAAATAAAACAAAAGTAAAATACTATTTAAATAAATGTCATTTTTATCTTTTGGTTTCACCTTTGATCATTTTTTTAATTCAAAGATTCAAATTAAGATCCAAATTAGATTTTAAATTGCTTATTTAAGCAAATTATGAAAAGTCTTAAATTGTAAACCAAAATTAATTTTATTTTTAAACACACATTCAAAATTAAACAATTGAAAGTTTTTAATTTATATAAACATTGTTGAGTAATTTTATAGTTCGGTAGGATAGAACTGTAAGTCTGACTAGGATTTCAAACTAGGATTTTACATTTTAAATTTCCTTTTCTCGAAATTCATTCTTTTCTTTTAATGACCTTGAGATTTACGATGCATTTAACACCTGTCAAATTATACATTATTAATTTAAACTATTAAAACAACATTAAATTCTTTTCATTTTTGTAGTTTTAATAATTATAGGCTTTACGTATTTTGTATTATTTAATTGTTTTCAATAAAAATACATAAACCAATTTTATATAAAAGTCAAAACAATAAAGTGATAATTTAAGCCTTTTTGCTGCGAATAATGTATTTAATGAAAATATTTTCGGCTATAAGATTGGCAAGGACTATCTTATAGTCGAAAACCTTTTCATTAAATACATTATTCGCAGCAAAAGGCTTAAATTATCACTTTATTGTTTTAAATAATAAGTGCTGCTACCAAGAAATCATCACTTTATACTATATTAACTTTACTTTGTATGTATGTTTGAATGTTTATATTAGCCACGCAAATCTTGTGACGGCAAATTAACCCACTTCCTGTGATTGGAAGCTATGAATTGCAGTTTAGGCTCTTTACTTTGACATTATACACTGGATCGAGCTGAAATTTGACAGATAGATACGCCTTAGAGAACAATTCATTGTTTTATCTATATTTCATAGCATTGAGCACGCATATTGGAATTTTAATTTTGAGAAAATATAAAAGAGTGAAATATAGAGAGTTTTAAAAACTATGTTTTAACGGTTATTACTGATTATTTTAATATGAATCTAATATATTCTATTGAGTAAACTTTCCTTTAAATAATTGCTGCAGATAAAATTTACAAAATATACAGTAATTCTAAATGTTACTTAAATTTCTTCAAATAAAAATCACTGCACAAATGAAAAAAATATGAAGAAATATAATTATTTCTTTTGAAAACATGATAGTCTTGCAAATGAAGGCTGCTTCATTAGGTAAATATAAATTGAACTTATTCTTAAAATTAAAAATATAATTATTTTCTCCATATTTTCTTTTAATGATATTATTTATGTAGTTTTGTTAAGCTTTTTTATTCAATTTATTTTTATATTGTTCAGCAAGATTTTAAATTTATTTTTTAATTGCAAAATCGATTTTGTTAGTCAAATTATTTTAAATTAAATAAGCAATATATTATTTTTCATTTTTATTATTATTTATTTTTTAAAATACTTATAAAGAAAGAGTAATATTGGTCATCAAAGTTCTTCTGAATGTCCAGATTTCATCTTTCAGGTAATTGATTCAGTTCTTTGGACAAGAAATTGTTATAAAAAAATTATTTAATTCTTATTAAATGTTTGATAGAGCGGAATAATTATTAATCATAGGGAAGGATTGGAAATACTAAATGTTTTACTTTTCCCAGCAACCATATATTGAGCTCTTTAAATATATAAATGATGCCTAATTATATATTATAAACAAAAAATATCACAAAATAAAACGGTACCCTGATAAAGATTTTGTGGCACAAAAGTCTATTTATTTATAAGTAGTTTAAATGAAATAAAAAATTATAAGTAAATGTAAAAATTAGAAAAAAATTCATATTATTTTCAAACGATAGCAGTGGAAAACGTCCGCTGCTAATAATACCATAATCATGTCAAACTCAGTTTTTTAATGGAATTTAATTGTAAAGTCTTTGAAAGGAGAAATGAGAGTGGAAAAGGTTGATTTAGTTATTTCATTTTAAGAATTTCTTAAACAATAAAGATAGACGAAGATAATAAATAATTTTTCAAGTTTCATTGTTTTTCATTTAAAACAGATAAAAATCATTAAAAATTAGGTTGATGTATTTTGAATAAACACAACAGAAAATATAATATAAATATAAATCTTAAAAAACATGAAAACGTAAAATTGCAGAATATCGGTAAAATTTTATTTGAAAATTTGCAAATATCTATTTTTATAAGTTTTATTATTATTATTATTATTATTATTATTATTATTATTATTATTATTATTATTATTATTATTATTATTATTATTATTATTATTTTTATTATATTATTATATTATTATTGTTATTATTATTATTATTATTATTATTATTATTATTATTATTATTATTATTATTATTATTATTATTATTATTATTATTATTATATTATTATTATTAATTATTATTATTATTATTATTATTATTATTATTATTATATTATTATTTTTATTATATTATTATATTATTATTGTTATTATTATTATTATTATTATATTATTATTATTAATTATTATTATTATTATTATTATTATTATTATTATTATTATTATTATTATTATTATTATTATTATTAATTTTAATAAACTCACCTATGTATCGTTCCAAGGTAAATAATATTATCAGACCTACAGAATTCATTCGCAAAGTGTATGCAACATATAAATAAACTTTGCATATTCCATCAGTGTTTGCCCATTTCCATTGATCAAAGCCCAGATTTATAAAGTCCGGTAACCCTCTAATACTCCATTCAATTATCACATGAAATATTATTACCAATAAATCTGACAGTGACAGAGCTGCTAAACACATTGAACAAGAGGATGACGAAGTATTTCTCAATTTTTTTGTACAAAACACGGCTAAACTGAAACTATTTCCCACTATTCCGACCACGATAATAATTGGCGTGATTATTGCATAAAACTTTTTCGCAGTTTGATTGAAACTTTCATCCTTGTATGGATTTTCAAATGTAAATTCTTCAATTCCCGAATTATTATTCTATAAAAATTTAAATTGATTTAAGTAATTCGAAGAATTCAGTTAATTAATTTTAATTTTATATTCAGAAATTAATTTTGGTGAAATTAGAAATATTGCAGAAAGAATTTTGTTTTATTTTAACTCACAAATAAAAGCTCCGTCAGTTTTTCGAGAAAGAAATTCAGTAGACATTTTAATTCTGAAAGTTTTAATTAATTAAATAAATCATTAATTTAGCTACTTGTCAAATATGAAACTTGATTTAATCTGAAAATAATGTTTATAAGGCAAACTGATCTCATGTAATAAAACGAAATGTACAATTTTAATCTTTGAATTACAATTTATTTTCGGTTTTGAATATTTGATTAAAATTTATTATTTGGTTTTATTTATTATTTGTTTTAATTATGTTTTGAATTTGTAGAATTGGTATTAATGAATATGATGTCATTATATGTCATTATATATATTATATATTATTTTAATGTTCATTTATGATTGGAAATTAAAATTAATTGCTTAACTAATCTATTTTAACTAAATATTTATTCTTCAATTGTTTGTTAGTCAACATTTCTGCAATTGAAATGAAAAATAGTGTCCTGATATTTCATATGTCAAATTTCTTTTATTGGTCATTTGAAATAATAGAAAGCTTTAATTATTTTTCAAAATTTCGAAATAGTGTTTGTTAAAAAGGAATATCTTTAAATTTATAAATTTTACCAAGTTTTTTACAATAATTTTTACAGTGTTTAAATGAAGTAAAAGTGGTTTTTATTTTTTAATTGTTATTATTAATATGAAGTGTTAGATGGTAATGCTAAAATAAATATGTTATGGTTGCAGAGTATGTAAAAAAAGAGTATGTAAAGATTGTCATGAATTAATAAAAAATAATTAACTGATAATTAATTTTTTTAAAGGCTAAAGAAATCAATTTATTTTTGGTGGAATTGAAAAAAAATGTTAATTTAAAAGAGAAATACCTATAAAATAATTCAATTTGAAAGAAGATCTCAAGAAGCTGTTTATATATTATTAAAACTTATAGTAATCATCGTAGTATCAAAAATGGGTACTTAGTATTAAAGGGGATTGTGTTGAAGAGTTTAATGAGTCTCAAAAAGAAAACCTAAAATAAAGAAGGAACGGGATTTATATAAAGAAGGAATTATATATATAATAACAAGGTAGTTGAATTAATAATGTGTAAACATTTATAAACAGGTAAAAACGAAACTTATAAGTTCGTGAAAATTGTGTCTAATTTAATCACATCTTTTTCATTGTCATTAATCAAATTTATTAATATATATTGTGCAAGTTTTTGATTTTATTTATTTTAATAACTCCACATGTCGATGAAAATAATAATTGGACATTTGCAGAATGTCAAACTGACTATGTAATAAGCTTTATTATTTCTCAATGATTTGGGCCCTTTTTAATATATTTCAAAAAATATTTATTCCAATTAAAATTGTTATATTTAAAATGTGCTAGCCAAGTTAGCAAACTGGAAACAAATGTTTTTCCATGTGTTCGTTTCTATTTTATGACATGATTCCAATTCTAAAACTTATTTTCGTTTACTTTAATTTTTAATTTTTTAAATCTACTTATAAAATACAGAAATGTTATACTTCGTTGTTTTAATAATATTAGTTATATATTATTGTTATATATTTCAAACATGTATTTTAAAGAATAATTAAAACAACTGAGAAACATTTTAATGTAACCAACATCTTGATCAAGTAGACATCAAACTCTTAATTTTCAAAAATTCATTTATTTTATATTAAAAATATATATTCTTTTTTTATATATACTTTTTTTAAATTAACTTATTATTTTGTTTATGATTTTTAGTGGCATTTTTTTATAATATAATATCATGCATAATTATTATTTTTATATAATACTCATCATTAAATAAATTAATTAATTAGGTTAATTAAATTAAATTAAATTAATTTATTGCAAATATTTGTTTTCTCTGCAAATTTTTCTTATAAATTATTTGATTTTGATAGATATTTTGTTTGTCTTGTTTGGTATGACTGAATTGTTTTTGATAAATTTAATAAGTTTTTAATAAGAATTTTGAAAATTTAGAATACAGATATTTATTTAAACAATATAAGTAAATTTCTTACTTTTATAATATAATTTAACATAATATTAATTTCAATATTCAACTTTTGGATGAGTATAGTTTAATATATAATATTTTCATTTATAAATTTTTATATATTAACTATCATTACAAATTTTTATGCTATTTTACTATAATATTATGTGAATTCGACTTTTGCATTCATTCAATTTAAATTTATGTTTTCATAATAAATGAAAAGAAACAATTGTTTGTACATTGTGTTTATTGTTGATCTGTATTGCATTTAAAAACAAATATTTTCGAGTTTTAATTAAACAACTACAACTATTCTTTTAGGTTTTTATCCACAAAAAGTAACAAAAAATCCTAGTCTGTTGGTCTTCCTTTATAATACAGAAACAATATATTTTCAGTGCAATTGACTCTTTACATTTGCGTTTTACATTTATTGAATGCTCAGTTATGCTAATGAAGTTTACAGTTTATTTAATGTTTCACTTTTATATATTTTATATTTATAGGGAAATAGCCAGTCTGTTTATAAACATTGAAAGAAGAATAATTTGGCTAATATAAGTTATGTAAATTAAAGGTAAAATAAAGAAATGATTAATTGTTTTTCTTAAGAAGAATCAAGTCAAGCCAACTCGGTAATTTAGCATGCGAAATTATTGTAAAATTATACTTATTTTAGGAAATAAATAAATTGCGAAATATATTTGTCAAACTTTATGTTGATAATTGTTATTTTATAATCAATGAGATAGAAAATAAAATGTCACAAAGCTATATGTCAGTCATTTTAATCATTATGTTTTTCGTTTAATAATTATATTTAACTATTTTGTATATTTCGTTTCAAAAATTTTCCTTCAATATTTTATTTTAGTCGTAATTAATTTTATATTAATTTATCAATTATCACTGTTTTTTGTTTAGTGATAGTTTTTTTTTAATTGATTTTATTATATTAATTATCATGTCTAATAATATAATTACAATGGTAATAATACACACGAGGCTTGTACATGCAAAAAACTATTATTTTTAATTTATTATAATTGTAATTTTGTGAAATTTATATAATTTTTTTATTTTAAATTTAATTTACACATATTTTATTAAAAATAAATTTATGAAATTATATGTTTCTCAAACTGAAGTGAATGTATCAAATTTATCTTTTAATTTTAGCTTTGATCTTTGTTTTAATTCAATGATTTTCATATTAATATTTGTAAGACTATATTAAAACAGTGTATAAAGTACACGATATATAAAACGGACTAAAAT
Organism: Schmidtea polychroa; assembly: GCA_959609185.1. Taxonomy (NCBI): domain Eukaryota; kingdom Metazoa; phylum Platyhelminthes; order Tricladida; family Dugesiidae; genus Schmidtea; species Schmidtea polychroa. Next base: position 102,893 of record CAUHTR010007340.1, read on the forward strand.
AAAATAAGAAATAAGATTGATAAATAGATTTGAAGTTTAGCTTTCATTAGAAAAAAAACAAGTCATGATTATTATATGGATACTTTGCAGAGTTTATTATTTTATTTTATAAATCTTGCATTCAATTTTCCTCAGTTTATGTTATGTTCAGCAGACAATAAAGTAGTAAAATTTGCATGTGTAAAATATAATCTTTCTAATCTTTATTGTTATAATTGTTATAAATGATACTATTATATTCTGTGTATTTAGGAATGTTGTTGTCTTACGCAAAGCTAAAAATAAAAATATGTAGTATTGAGACAATGAAGAAGATGAATATTGCCTGCATATACCTGTTATTTTTTGTGATATTACAAACAAGCATACAAAATTACTATTTTCTAAATAGAATAGCTTTCCGAAATTTCCAAATTATCCCCTATATTTAATTAAAGCTTAATAAAACAAATTCACCAAATATTGGAAGTCACTGAAATTATTAGGATAGGTAATATTTTTAAAGATTTTATAAATTTTTTCTCTTTGTCTGTAATTTTGTAGACAATCAATCAATATTTTGTTTCATGTGTTGTAAAAATAGTAAAATATAAAAAATTAAATTAGAAAATATTGATTAATAAATTAGAAAAGAAATAAGAATAAAATTAATTTAAAAATAAATCAATGATGAGAAAGAAAATAAATTATTATTTTTATCAATTTTTCAAATTTCACAATATTATGTCAAAGATGCAAATCATTTTTCTTAAAAAATACACTGATAACTTTAACGGGGGCTAGCAAAGAGATTATATTGATTTCTATGAATATTAAATAGTTAAATTTTTAGAAAATAATTTTATCTTCAGTCATGTTTCAAAATAATTATGTAATTTTGAGTAAAGTTGTTCACGCATTTGTTATAATTATTAAAAAACCTTAATTTGTATATATTTATGTAGAATAAATATTGTAAAATTAATATCATATTCATATTTTATTATATTAAAAATATAATACTATTTAAACAAATAATTATAATTATATGTGAGAAATTTTCATGGTAAATTAATGATTGAATAAGCATCATATTCAACGTTAAATGGATCATTCAAAAACAATCATGCGATTTAAATTTTATTTAATTCTATACACTATTTTGTACAGTTATTTTAAAATCGTGATTTATAATTAATCTTTTCAAAACTAAAAATTTTAAACTGAGAAAAAATAATTTCTTGTTATATAAAAATATAAAAAAAATTTTAAAAAGTCATTAAAAGTTTAAATCTAATTAAATAAAATAATTTTAAGCGATAAATATTTAAACATTTAATTTTTCTAAATTTAATAATTTTTTTTAAATGGCAACTTTTCTTGCCTCATTATAACAATTTCGCTATTTCCGTTTTGTGTTTAAATGTTTATTAGATTTAATGACTCTGTTTAATTATTAAATATACTAAATTGAGAGAAAAATTATATTTTAAGAATTACAAAGAAATTTAGGCATTGTTGGTATTGATTTCAAGAAAAAATAAAAACGGTAAATTATTTGTTTTTCAAAGATTTTTAATTGGTTTTCTTTTTAAATATTTAATTATTTAATCAAAATCTTAAAATATTTGAAAATTTATATTATAAAAAAGTTAAATTAAAATTTTTTTTTTCATTATATTTTAAATAAAACTTTGATAATTTAAACTATAAGGTTTTAAATATTTTTTCATACTAATTCCTATTTTTTCGATTGTTTCATCATATTTTGTCCTAGAACCGAAAATAACTGATCTCGGAAGTAGATAATATGTTAGAAGATGATTTCCTTCAGGTCATTCATTAAAATATTTTTTTATAACTGTATAATCCTTTTTCTAGAAATCTTATGAAATTTATAACATGCTAAATATAATTTCAAAATATTTCTCTTTTAAATTAATTATGACAAATAAAAACAACTCGACAGATGGGAAATTGTCCTATAAATTAAGTAAACCGTTTTTAAATTTATTTTTATGATCTATTAAAAATTTGAATTTACTTATTCCAAAAACTCCCAATTTGAAAATATCTCAATAATTTCTTTGATAAATAACAAATCAAAGAAATTATGCAATGTTACAATTCTGTAGATGCTTGAAGTTTTAATGAATTTTGAACATCTTTTGTCTACAAGATTTTAAATTTATCATCCTATTTCTTGACTTGAATTTATTATCAATCTATTCCAAATTAAGATTCATTCAAAAATACAAATGTTATATCAATGATCAATTTTAAGTATTCAAACAAATCTAGGAAACTGTAATTTCAAAAGCTGTGATTAAATGATTTTATGTAAATTATTTTAAAAATAAACTTTTCATTCTTTTGCAAAATTTGTTATTTTACAATTTAATTTGACATTTTTAATTAACACTTTTTCTTCGATAATTGAAAATTTTTTAAATTGTCAAAGTTTTATTTATATTGAGAATTTCTCTTTTTCAGTTTTGTATAATTTTAAATTCTCACATTTTTAAATAACATATTAATCCAAATATAAATAGAGGATTTTCTCGCAGAAATATCAATAAAAAACAGGAGTTGTTTTATATTCTGACCTTTCGATTGTCGGACATTTTCGTGAATGATTAGACACAGAATAAATGGTCTCAAAGAAGATTTTTATATGTTTTTCGATACAAAGTGGGACTCGTCTTACGGTAAATACTATTACAATAAGTTAAAATAAATAATATAAAATAGTGCATACAAAATATATAGTTGAAATTTTACAAAAATATTTGAACACTAATTAATTTTTAGTTGCGACGGATATGAAATGATGTAAAGTTTTTTAAGAAGATAAATCTTAATGTATTATCAACTATGCCTTCTACTCTCTAGCTTGGGATATGCTTGATATCCTATAAATTAAAACTTTACTCTAATACTATTTGTAGTGGCTGACAATTTAACTATAAATAATTTCTCATTTTATTTATTATTTTTTAATATCTATATATATATATAGGAAAACATGTATATAATTACTGATTCTTTATCTATTAACAAAAGAAAAGCCTTTTTATTTATATAGAATATAATAGATAAATTTAATTAGAATTTAATGCAATTCTGTAATTATTTGGTTTGGAATGGCTTATATACAAGTCCGTTTTAATGATCATCTTTTTTGATTTTTATAAATATCCAATAAATTTATTGTAAATATTTGATTGATGATGACAGGCGGTTCCATGAATAGAAATTATTTACAGAATTCATGGAATGTTTAAATAAAAACATATTGGATGATGCTTCATGTGCAGTTAAGTGGAATTTAAATATTTATTTAATATTCTAATTTTTATTGGATTTTTTAAAATAATTAATGAAATATAAATGAAGATCTATTTATTAAATTATTAAATTAATTAAAAGTTAATCAATCGATTATTAAATAAACAACATAAATCCATAAAGTTTACTTAAAATTGAATATTATATTTATTCAACTAATTTATTTAAATATCTCAAATTATTTTTTAAAATTAATCGTAATATTGGAATTGATAAGTAGTGAGACAGTTGTAGAAATAAAAATATTACACTAGTTTTTTTCAATATATTCGACCAGTCAACATTTTGGCAATTTAAATACAAAATTGCTTTTTTGATTTTTATGAAGTTTCAAACAATTATAATACTTTAAAAATTTCTAATTTGCATTTAATAAAAATCAACAGTTTTGCAAAAATTAAATAGAAATTGTCGTTTATAATTTAATTACTGCTGTTAATATATATTATAGACGTAAGAAGAAGTTGGTGAAACTAACTAAAATTTGTTAGCAAATAAAATAAAATGAAAATATTGGTGTAATTTGCAATGTTTAAATCAGCTATATTTGCAGGCCTGAAAATGGTATTCTTAGATATACAAAAATAAAAACAAAATAAAAGAGTAATGTCAACTTTAAATTTTAATATAATAAGTATGAAGTATTTGATTTGATCATTTGGTAGCATATTAAAAGTCAAGAAAAGAAGTATGGAAATGTCACACGGGATGACATTAACTTCAAAACATAATAATTTTCTGGTAAAGGTTGTTAAAATGTGAATATTATAACAAATAAAAATAACTCAACAGATGACGAATATAAGTTTTTCGCTGGATCACATTGAATAATTCTTTGAAAAATGGGAAATATATTGATATGCTTTCATGGAATGCATTTCCTTGACTGACTAGTAAAGTATTCAACTTTATTTATTAATTAGATACTCCCCTTTCTCAAAATAACTAAACGATCTTGCTTATTGTTCAGCAATCTAAAATAATAGAATGACCATCATATGGTTCAAAATCTATTTTCATATGGCCAATTTAGAAATTGTGATTATTTAAAGACTTAATAAAAGTATGTGTCGAAATTTCTTGTAGTTTGAAAATAGTACAAAGAAAATCATACTCAAGGTCTGCATCAATTTCTTTAGATGTCTTTTTTCTTGATCTTTCCAAAAAACAATCCTTAAATAACCTCAAATAGAGTAGTGAAATAAAAATAATGTAAAATATAATTTTATTTAATTCTATCTTAAATACTGTTTGAGTGATAATATTTGACTTAATATTTTAATTCTACTCTTTATAAACTTCTGATAGAATTATTCCATGATGGAATTCCTCCTTTAGTTTTTATTTATCAAGCTGAATTTAGTAAAACAATATGTAGCGGTTTTATTTTATTTGTATTTTCGTATCCAATAAAGTTTAAGGTAAAGTTAAAAGTAATATTGGAAGTACAATGGATATTTGTTTAGTTTTTTACATGAAAAATATAAATAAATAATTTTATAATAAAAACGTGAATATTCTTCATTTTTTTGTTTAAATTCTCTATAGATCTTCACCGTTTTATTAAATCCTACAAAACTTTGACTGTAATTCTAAGAGTTGATCATTTTTATATTTTATGAAACTTTATATTCGACATATTTTAATCCAAGAACTGCAAGTTTTATGATATATCCACTTGCGTTTGTACGATTTAACATTTGTTTACTTACTTCACTAAGTTATATAATAAATTGGAGATAAAAATAGTGTTAGAAATTATAATATAGTGTAATGATCGTATAATTGTGTATGTACTTTATTTAATAATGGCATTTTGAATTTTGTTTAAATGAATGAAATTTTATATAAATTTTTTAGCTTTTATTTAATAATTTTTATTAATTTTTTATGAAATCGATTTTTTAATACTTGAGATGGAGAAAATTATCTATTTCTTTCTATGCAATTTATAGGAGACTTGGTGAATGAAAATATAAATGGTATATTTAATTATTTATAAAATAATACTTTTCCTTTTAGCATGGGTTTTGTAATTGGATATAAAATCTTGAATATTTGTTTTTAAATCAATTTTTAAATTTAAAATTTTATCATTTACAAACTCCTAAAATCATGAAAATCGATAAAGTAAATGAATAATTAAGTATATAATTTTAGATATTATATTAAAACAAATAATGATTAGACAAATTAAGTTAATAATTGATGTACTTTGATTTATAATTTGTCATTTTCTATTTTGTCACGTCATTGTGGAAATACGTGTCATAAAACTTGATGAATTAAAGAAAAAATCGGAAATTTTTTAATAAAATAATTCACCAATATTGACAAGTTGTTCGTTGATAAACAATGTTTTATTGGCCATTTCATAGTAAATTTTATTTTTCGCAATAAATTTTGTTATTTTTATCCTCAATTATATTGTACTTGTTATTGTTACAGATTATAGAATAATTATAACCCGAAACTTTGTTATTATAAGACACTCAATAATTTACTTATTACTAATGGGGACAAATTTAATTTATTTAAGTTTATTGTATTAGTTAAAAGTTTTCAAGATATTGAAGAAATTTTAAAAATACTTTGGTAAATACTCGGCTTCGTCCGGTATATGCGATATATATAATATATATTTTGAAATTTTGAAATTTTAATTTTTTTGTCATTAATTTTAAAAATTTATTAAAAAGTTGATTAATATTATATAATTTATTTTAATTTTAAATTTTCTAAAGTTCCTTGCTACAGATCAGTAAGGCGGGAGATAGTTTTATTTAATGCATCGGTTATACTTTTGTTTTAAATGATAACTCAGATTTCTATAAAAACTAGTGATAGAATAAAACATACAATTGAACTTAGTGTAATACCATTAATAACATCAAAATAAAGTTACATGAAGTTTCTATGATAGTTTTAAAATAATAATGCAAAATCATTTTTGTATCATTGTAATGATATACTGAATTTTTTTCAAGCAATGATAAAAATTTAAAACAAAAATAAATGAGTTGTTCAGTGTGACTATGCAAAAGTTTAGAAATTAAAAATATTATATTTTAAGGTGACAGGTAAAGAAAGTGAATTTGGTCACTTGTACAGAGCTGGGAGACTTGGTTTTATGAAAAATTAATTAAAGTTAAAATTAAATATTATTTGATTATGAACAATTGGAAATATTTATTAATATTGCAAGAAATAAGTTTCCAATTTTGTAGCGATTGCATACAGAGAATGATCTTCACAGAGGAAATATTTAAACAAATTATAATAATCTGTTTCGTTTGTTTATTGGATTTTGTATGCATATATTTATTAACATATTTATAAATATTTTTAACATATTTATTAAAGTTCATTTAATCGAGTTTACAAAATTTCAATTTCAATTATATTTATATAAATTTTGTTTTATATTACAATAATTTTTATCTAATAATAATATTAAGAAATTATTTATCTGTGATTCAACGAAATTAAAATTATGAATTCTTTTATAGCATTAATTTTGTAGTTTCTGAAATTTTAGAGTTTCTATATTTTTTCTATATTTTCTATAATAATATATTTTACAAAATTTGTTTGTTGACATAATTAGGAATTTTACTGAATAATGCAAATAAAGTTGCTCATCTTATTTCGTATTCTTAAACAAAAGAATTAAATTATAAACAGAATTAAGACGGAATACAAATTGAGTAAGAATGATGTTTTGCATATTCCATTAATTATTTTTTGGTTAAATTTAATTAAATAGTTAATATTTTTTGTTAAAATGTACTTTAGATTTTTTTTATTTATTTTCAGCATTTCCAGCTAAAAACAACAAAATTATTTGTTTTTAATTTAAATGAAACTAAATTTATAGTGACGCACAGTCTATAATTTTAGAGAAGATTCTATGGAAAATTGCACATGATAGATGTGTGGAATTGATTAAAGGAAATTAAATTTGTAATTGTAACAAGTTGCATGGATTAATTTTACATATTTATTTGTCGATGCCTAAATAATATTAGATTTAAATTTAATATAAATCTGGAATAAATTTTTTATTTTATTAATTTTCTATTTAATTTATTTAAATTCCTACAATGGTGAATTGGATTAAATTATAAAGAATTAATTTTTTTCAGTGATAATGTAAATTAAAAACGTTTTAAAATTTATTGCAATAAAATTTTCGATTATTACGCTAATTAAAACTTTTTTTTATAATGCAATTCCTTTACGGTGAACGTCGTAAAATAAAAAAAATTGGTATTCAAGTTAGACAAATTTTACTATATTAAAATTATTGGAAGTAGTTTTAGAAAAAGAACTCAAAATTTGAGATTATTATATGAATACGAAATTTATTTCGATAAAATTTAAGATTATAATTATATTTCATTTATTTTCATTATGCATTCCCTTTTTTATTTTATCAATAACACTTTGAATAGTAATTTTTGATTTTTAGTCATAATGAATATAAATTAAATATCTAAAGAAAACAAGTCAAATGTGATCAAAGAAATAAGATTTTATTATTATTATTATTATTATTATTATNTATTATTACTGTAATAATATATTATAAACAACACGAGCTTTGTGATACCCATTTCAAATCTCAATAGTAGACTAGTTTCGAGCTTTTGGCTCTCATCAGTACTATGCAGGAGACGCCAAAATTTCTCTTCGCGCCATTGCTGATGCAGCTTTATTGCATACTTTCCCTGGTACACTGTAATAATAATTATAATAAATATTTTAAGTATTAATATATGGAAATTTTATTATATTTAAAATTATAAAAATAAGATTTATATTTTTATTGTTTAAATAATTATAAATTCTAGAATTTCTAGAGTTTTCCAATTTGAAATTACAAGTTCATATTGAAATATTCAAATCTAGATATTTAATGTATAACTGGAAACTTTTAAATTTTGTCCTTTCATAAATTATTTATTCTGTTATGAGTTGTGAACCGTATTATTTCTCTATTGTAATGATGTCTAATTGTCATTAAAAGTTCATTTTTTTAATCCAAATTGAATCTGCTATAAGTAACAATTAAGACATAATATTGAAGTGGCATTTTTTGTGGTTGCATAGTAAATACACCAATACGTGATTAACGTAAATTTTGTGAGCTTATTTTTCATCATGCTGTTTGTTAATTGAATCAAATGTATTTCGCTTTTGCCCCGTGATGTTGACTGTAAGCCCCTAGTAAGTGTGTGTACATTTATCGGACTGTATATAGATTTTTCTGCTAGTAGCAGATTGAATTTGGAAATGGTGTATGTAAGATAAATTATCACATGGTACATTCACAATCGAGATTCCACTAAAATGGTGACGAAACAAGTGCGTGTTTGAGTAAGATGATAGCCCAATGAACCGCATCAATTCAAAATAACGATAGGTCTGGCCCGTAGTGATAAATAAACTACAATAATATGAATAAATAATTAATAAATTGATTGCATTTATTTCAAAGTTTAACAGAATCTAACTCAACTCATGGCATTATATGTTTTGTTTCCAGTTTTCTTTATATTGTTAAATTTTTTAATAAGTGTGAGGGCTATCTGAACTCGCTCGAAACACGATTATGAGAATGATGATAAAAAATGATGATACTGAGTATTAAAACTTACCTTCTATTTAAAGTTGTAAGATGTCTATTTTCTTAATAACTTTTAAATAAAGTAAGTACCTGACCTGCAAGTAGCACGTCCTAGAGATCGAGAAGTTAAAATGGAACACCAGTTAGTAATCTTTAAAAAAATCGACCGTCTTGAAAAACCCTGATTGAAACCTAAACCGGCACAATATTTAAAGAAGCATTTAATTCGTTTGGGCAAGTTTCGAGACTTTCTCGTTACTGAAGGTAGATTTCAAAGAGCAACTATTAACGAACGAAGGAGGGCATTAATGAAGGTTTAAATCTGTCCAAAGTTAAAAAGTCCGAAAAGAAATTTCCGAATCGCGTAGGGAGTTTATTGAAACACATAGAATTCAGAAATACTTTTACAATTTACAGAATTAACGGAATTTTGTAAAATTCCTGTAACGGGTAACATTATTGGACGTTACTTGGGATTGTATCAATCCATCAGAGAAAGGAAGGCGAGGATAAACAAAATTACAGAAGAAATGATATGTCTTTGGATGAAATTTAATTTTCCCGTTGTATCAAAACAATGTGCTTCCGCTAAAATAAGTAATTCGATTGATTTGTATCTTAATTATCGTAAGAAAAGAAATGAAAAATTCGAGAAGGGTTTGGATGGTGTTTTTGACATTACAAAAGAAAAAGGGTATTGGAACTATCTTTTATTAAAATCCCTGGGTGGAGAGATGGTTTTAATTTTTTGTTTGATCTATGTGAGACATACAAATGGTACACGAGTTCTGGCAAATTTCCAATCGTCAAATGGCGAAACCTTCCATCAATTCATAATGCCTCGAGCAACTTTCACTATAATTGCCTATTTTCTCATGTCACAGTATTACGAGAGGCTTTGTCCCAATCTTTGTCATTTTGTAGCCACTGTATGGTCAGCAGCATAGTTCTCCGATCAGTATTTTAATGGCAATGTTTATAACTAGCTCCTTCTTGGTATCTCTAAATTCCGATATCAGAAGGCAATAAAATGTTTCAAGACATTGGTAAAATGAAGAATCAGTTATTGATTTTCCAGTTCCAATATTTTGGTTGAAAGACCAGTAAAGATGATAGAAGACCTTTCGAGAAAAGGCAAAAATGACAAATACCTAAACCTCAGATTTGTAAATACAAATTTAGACTTATAAACATTGTAATTAATAAATGTTTGAATTTTTGAATAAATTGAATTTGTGACTATATGTTTTAATTGTGGTCCGCGACTTTTTTGAATATTTATCACTAAAAAAAGTCATATATGCTATTTTTATAAAAATTTTTCCTATGCTGCCACAGGTTTCTCTTTTAAAAAAAGAATATCCTTAGTAGACATCGATTTCAATGTAGAGTAACATTTGGCTTTGTAATCCTCATCGCATTTGATCCGCGTTGGCCACGTGCTTGCGTACGAAACGAGATGTATCATGAACTACCTACAGTAGAGTGATAAGGCAATAGTGACGTAAGTCTTTCTATAGATGATGGAGTAAAGTTAGGGTATACGTATTTTTATTATATTGTTATTTTTACTTTCTTTGTTCTTAGGTACGAAATTTATCGATTATTTTATTTAAATTTTTAATGTAACCTATAAAAAGGGCAATTCACTTTTTATATATAATATAAATTTTATTAATTTTTAAAAATTTTCTAAATCATTTCTTGTTATGAAGAGTCGTTAATCTGGTCTATCATTCAATTTCAAACAATTGCGTCAATTAAGGTAGCGGAAAGTGGCATTAGAAGTAATAATTGAAAAAAAAATTTATTTTAAATTGATTGATAATTCTGAATTCATTGAATTTCCAAAGTAAAATATTATTTATTTAAAGTGAATTATAATTTATTGTTTATTTGAACTGCAATAAAGTTCAAAGAAATATTTTTGTTTAAATCAGCATTAGAATGTATATATATATATATATATATATATATATATATATATATATATATATATATATATATATATATATATATATTAAAAATTAAATATTTTTACGAATTGAAATTTTATATTAAATAAAGAACAGAGCTGTTGGATGAAATAATAAAAGAATGAGAATTAATGTACAATATAATTTTACATTCTATGTTTGCAAAATGAAGTATTTATCAGTAAGATCTTTTTTCACCAAAGATCATCAAAATTTCGGCAATTTCTTTTTTAAGTAATAGTGTCAAAATATAAAAATGAAATATTTATTATGAAAGTAAATAAAATAATTAGATAAAACAATTAGCTTATGAAAAAATAAAATTAGGAGAAAAAAGAAAAGTATAATAACCAGCCAATTAATTAATTAATTAAAGAATGGAAAATGAATACTAATTAATTAATACAAATTTTTAAAATTTTAAGTTATCTCAAAAACAGAAACGAAAACAAAAAGAACTTTTAGACAACTTGTCAGATATAAAATTGCCAGGAGAAAAAATTTCCAAACTTGTTTAAATTAGAAATGATGATTTTAAATAGTTAATTAATCAGTTTAATATATTTGTTTTAATAATCTGCTTTTGTCATTTTATTAATTTAATAATCAATTTAATAATATTTGGGCATGTTAAAAAATAAAACCTTTCGATAAAGAAAACATGGAAATTAATGAATGGTTCGATAAAAGTAACATCATATTCAACCATTAAAGATGTTGAAGGCTTTTTAATTATAACTTTATTATTAAATGAAAACTTTCGAAAAACGTAAACAATTTTTGGGTCAACACTCAAATTTTCCCCCCTGGGAGAAAATTTGCGTGTTAATTAACATGTTGATAAGATAGTAGCAGATAATAGACAATTTTATCTAATAGATATCTAATAGATAACTCTATCAAAAATCAATTAAAAAATGTCTATGTGGAGCATATGGAGTTTATGTGGAGCAAAATAAAGTTACTAATCAAACAAATGAAAGTATTATGTAAAAATTCTCTCGAAGGCATTTTAATGAGTTTATGTTTAAGAATAATGTTTGTCGTGATGATTTTCAACAATTAATTGATTTAATAAAAATCTGATCAACCTTATTTTATATTTATTATAGTTTTATATTTTGTTGTATTATTCTTTAATTAAATTTATAACAATTATCTTTTAATTACATCAGGGGGAACATTTGCGTTAATCGCTAATTTGGGGGAAAATTTGCGTGTTGACACCAATTTTTAAATATAGTTGAGGTTTATTAATGCTAAATTATTTGGGTTATTTTTTATTTCTATTCTTAAATGTTAATATTAAGGGACGTTTCCGTTTTAGCGGAAATTGCAGTCATTTTTTCGATAGTTGCAAATTCATGTTCACAATATCGTTGTCAAATAATATCTAAATAATATCTACAATATCTAAGTTATAGTCTCTTTAAATTTGTTTTAATACATCAAAATGATTATAATATAAATTAATGAGACAATAATAACAGCAATATAAAGTGAAGATTTCCTGGTAGCAGCATTAATTAAACAATTAAATTATAATATAAGCCTTTTGAAATATACAAGAACTATTGTTATTATCGAAACTGTTTTTCATTTTATTAAATATCTACTTCGCATCAAAGTGCTTACATGATCATTTACTTGTTTAAAAACAGTAATAATAAGATTTTTCCCATTATAAATTATGCCTTGATTCAAAGATGCTGAAAGTACCTTATCGTCAATATTAATGAATTTTATATTTTAAAAATTACATGTTTGTTATAATGAATGCTTTAATAAAGATGGAGTTATTGCATTTTTTTTAAATGTTTAGATTGAATTGTGATTATAAATAATCCCATGAACCAGAAAATACTTTCTTCGGGATTTTGATTATAGTAGGGCTTTTTAAAATAATAATAAAGTTTGTGCACTCTACAAATATATCATAATTTTCCTACTCAAATTCACATTTATCCCTAATTTTAATGATTGCAGTTTGATTACATTGATTATAAACAGTTCATTCAAATATTATTTTAATAAAATAATAATCTTGAAAATATAATTTTTTATGCAATTTATTTAATGTATAATTTAATATATAATTTTCTTTCATATTGATTGCTCCCAATCCGACATTGGTAATATTTGCTGATAAAATCCTTTAAAATAATTTTTAAAAATTCCTTTTATAACGATCTTTTTGATCTTGAATATTTTATTAGAATTAAATATTTCCACAACAATTTCCATTGAATATATCATTTTTAGAAAAAATTTAATATGTTTTTGAAAATTATTAATTATTATTTTGATAATACATTATATTTTTGAAAAAATACAATATTTTATTTTTAATTCACAATATATTTTGAAAATACAATAACAATTTTTTATCAACTATTAATTTTCAATATCCATTTTTACAGCGAATTTTATCCATTTGGCTTATAATTTTAATAAATTTAAATAAAAATTAAATAAATTTCTATTGAATTGCATTTATTTATATTGCATAAATTATATTAAATTATTTAATAATCTGTAATGTTCGAATATTTGTTCTTTTTCGAAATTAGTCAATTGGATGTAATAATTCTGTCATTTTTTATTTGCGTTTCATTTCCCAGATATTTAGTTATCAATTAAAATGTGAGTTCGCATTTGTTTTAATTGAAATGAATTTAGATTCATTTATTGCCGGATATGAAACTGATGTTAATAGTCAAGTTAAGAAACTGTTTCATAGATAATAATATTTTAAATCCAAAATGAAATAAAAAATTTTAAAAGTTTTTTTTTAATATAATTTCGTGGGTCTAAAACTATTTTTTCATTTTAAATTATTATTAATATTAAATAACTGAACTGCACTTCAAAAGGAAAGGATACAAAACCTTTTAACAAATTATCAAAACAAAAATTAATTTTTAAGTTCTTTTTTTAATAATTATTTTTATTTGAGTTATGAGAAGGAAATATAATTTAGATGAAATAAAAACAGTGCCAAGAATTTAAAAATAACAAATTTCACAATTTTCAAATTCTATAATAAAAACTTTTAAATCGCGTTTTTAATAAACCGAATATTCTTTTAAATTTCTAACATTTCTAATCTTTAAAACAACATTTACATCTATGTTTTGGTCATTTGGTTTACGTATTAATTTTCATTGGTTATTTTCAACTGGAAAACTTAATTTTTTTTAATTAATTTTCATTAGGTTCGAGAAAACTATTTTTAGAAAATAGAGAAAAATTACCATATTAATTTCATTTTATTATCTATTCTTTAGAAATTTCACCAAATGGAATAATATGAAAAAAGAATATTTTTGGAAAATTATTAAAAAAATAAAAATAACTATATAAATGAAATTTTATTTTCTTCTCATCGGCATAAAATACACTTTTTTGATTTCATCCGTGGATTTTGCTTGGAACATGTGTGTGTGTTTTTTTTATATGTTTTAAATATAAAACTTTTAATCCCCAACTGTTTCTATCTCTCTGATTAATGAAATGTCGAGCAATAAATCTCTTATTAAATCTGCTTCATTATTTAACTGATGATACACATTAGTTGTAAAATGGATGTTGAATTTTGACAGTAAAAACATGAGCTTTAGATTGGATAAATCTTCTTTCTGAATAAATTTTTATTCCAACTATCAATATATTGTTAGTAAATATCTGAGATTTTACTCCCGTTTTTATTTTATTTTATCCCCAGTTTTCTTCTGCATTAAAATCATTGTTTTTCGGTCCAATGTTGCAATATATGACACAATATATGTTTTTTTTCATTTTAGATGCCCATCTCGATTTTATTTTCCATGAGCCTAGGGATATATATTATAATATACAAATTCACTTTGATATAATCATTAAATATTTATTTTATAAATTTCATTAATAATTAATGTTTACAATTTGATTTATTTTTATTCCATTTCAGACTATAGGCCAACACTTGAAAAAGAGGGATTGTTGATAATTTGTGTTAAATATGAAACAAAATATTCATCGATAATTTAAAAAGAAGATGAATAAAATATTTTTCTGATATAATGTTTATTCCAATTGTATAAATTAACTGAAAAATGAAATAAAAAATATATACAATTAATTAAGTAAAGCAAATAAATATAATAAAAAATAAAATAATAACGAAGTTACTGTGTAACAGTACTCTACGCATTGTTATATATAATATATAATAAAAATATATAATAAATGTTTAATAAAAATAAAATATTTTCCATTAATATCAGGAGAAATGGTAAATTGAGGAAATGATTTTGATTAAATGAAAATAACTTTATTTTTAAAATAAACAACAATTTTATTTATCATTCATTGAAATATGATTTGAATTCCATTCAAAAATTGAATTGAAAAAAAAATTTAAAAAAGATTTTAGAAAGTCATCAAACATAATAATATGAATCAAGCCAGGCAATCAATCATCGTTTGAGATTGTTTGTTCCAACTCAATTTTCCTTTAAATTTTATTTATTTAAATCAATAAATTAATTTTATTATATCGATTCAATAGCTTCAAATAAGGTGGGTACTGTTTTTATTTCTCATTTTTGTGGATTTCTTTGACTAAATATCAAAATTTTCTTTCATCAATTTATATTAATTGATTTCTACTTTATTTAAACAAATACAAGCAAAAAACATTTAAATAATTCAAAACAACATTTATTAACTATATATTTATTAGTTTTCTTTTTAGACTTGCCATTCTCAATATACAACCAAAGATTGGAGAATTTCTCATATATTAATTGCTAGTTTTTATTCTTTTAATATTTATAACATCCATAATTAATAACTAACATTTATTAAATTCAAAAACAATGCAATTTGTTTGGAATATTTAAATGAATCTCCAAGAGAATTTGTATTCAACTTTGAGTAATGTAAGCATAAGGAATTAGCATACCACGTAAATTCGTAGCATACATTCATTTAATATTTGATTTTACTTTTATTTATAAAATTATTTATTTAATTAATTACTTTATTTGTATTTTCCCATTATTAAAGATCTGATAAAATAATATACACTAAGAACTTTTATTCTAAACATCTCAGACACTAAATACATTGATTTTTAATAAAATTCACAAAATAACGAAGTGTAAAATTTGATTTTGGTAGGTTTCATGAAATGTATAAAAATACTTAAAAATGATATTTAAAAAATTTGACAAGTTAAATTTAAAAAGAATAAATCAATAAATTTATAAACAATAAATCATTTTCAAATTTTATTTATTTATCTACAAACTTTTAAAAATTCAACATTTCAAATTAATCAAAACATAAAACTAAATTTCATTTTTTTAAAATAATTTAAGCTAAAATCTAAATTATTTGGATAAAAGAGAGAATATTTTAATAATTTTTTTTGAAAAAAACAAAACAATATTTTCTTTATCAAATGTCATTAATTACATTTTAATTTACTATTTTTATAATTTTATAATTATTTAATTAAAGAGAATAGTAATTTGATTTACTACATTTGATTTACTACCATATATTTTATTGACAAATTATAAGTAAAATATTGAGTTAAAATTCTTTTCATGCTTTATATAATTTATATAATTTTCATGTGTATTTATTTAAATTTCCTTTTTATTAACATTTTATTAGTACTATTATTAGTTTAAAACCCGTAAATAATAAATTTACAATTATATTACTGATAAATTTTGATAAAATGTGATGTGAAAAAAATTAGAAAAATACTTTGATTTAAAAAAATTTCAAAAAATAAATAAATAAAATTTGATAAATTCTATCAATTATTCTTTCTTTAATTGTCTTTTGTTTAAGATGTAGTTTTTAAAGGAAACTATAAAAGAAATGTTTTAATCGGATAGCCTAGTTCATATTTTAGTCTAAACTTTGTCTATTTCTAACAATGTGCTTTCATTTTCTGTTAATATTGACTTCGCAATTTGTGAAAAATTCTGTGAAAGTATAGCTTTTTTCACAATACACTTCATAAAAAGAAATCTTTTGGAATAATGAATTGGTATTTATACTTTTGTACTCGGTACTCTCTTCTAATTCTGCTTTCTTACCGAGTTTAAATAATCTCATATTTAATGCTTTTCAAAATTCCACAAAATTGAGTTTTGTTAATTTTTTGGATCTTGCTTATGTTTATTTCTTTCATTCATTATGTTTATTATTAGGGGATTTATTAGGGGATTTATCACTTTATTTGATTGTGTTTCTAATTCGATAAATAAAATAGAAAACCTTTATTTCAAAAATCGACAATTTCAAACAGACATCATTTGACATCCTCGATCCAGTTCGCTTTGGTTCCTTCGGACATTTCTTCAAACAAGTTTAAATGTAAATATTTAATTAATAATTGGTATTTAAAGCACTCTGTTAAAACAACAATTATCACTTAGAAATATTATAAATGTCTTTTAAAATTAGCCTCTCAATAGCAAAGTGTGTGCAAAAAAATTAACTAAAGGAATTAAAAATATTTTTTTAATTTCCCTACTTGAACTTATTTATATTCATTATAATATGCTACTGCATTGAAATTTTCCTCAATTGTTTCCGAAAAAATTAACTAATAATAAAATTTCAAGAATAAAATGATCATTAACTTCAATATTTTTTGAAACAAAAATTGGAACTTACAATTTAATATTAAAAGAGATAAGTTAATTAAAATTTAATTTTTTATTTATTTTGTAATTTAACAATTATTTATTTATGAATTTATATTAGTTATTTACATTTACATTATATATGGTTACTTCTCAGATGTAATTTAAAAATAAAAAATACTGATATAGTTATTTTTAATATATTTATGTATATCGTACAAATTATATTTTGTTTAAATACTATAAATATATTGGGTCGCACTATTTTAGCGTAATTAAAACTAATAGTTTTTGAAAATCTATTTTAGGTATGTGTTTTTTAACTATATATATATATATATATATATATATATATATATATATATATATATATATATATATATATATATATATATATATATATATATTATATATATATATATATATATATATATTATATATATATAAAAAACATCGATATATTATAAATAATATAAATACAATGTCAATTGAAAAGAAATCAGTGGTGAAAATTGAAAAAAGTTCTTGTAAAATTAAATATTAATTTATAACGATAATCTCATTCATGTTTTTTAACTTACAGGCTTTGAAATAAATTTATATTAGGTTTTCCAGTCAGTGTAACAAATGACAAAATATCGTGATACTGGTTTTATTATTATTAAGATTTAAATTTATAACTGATATTAAATGTCATTATGATATCATTATCAATTATGAAACTTTTAAAATATTTATTAAAATATTTATTTTAAATATTTATTAAAAAGAGCATGAAGACTATAAATCAGTAAATATATCAAGAACATCGATATATTCACTGATTTATAATCTTCAAACTCTTTTTAATAAATACAATGAAAAAGAAAATCAGTGGTGAAATTGGAAAAAAAAGTTATTATAATATATATATATGTGTGTGTGTTTAAATAAATTAGTATGTTCAGTACATGTGGTGTTTTGTTTTAAATAGTTAGATTAAAAACTATACAGGATGTTGTTCCCAAACTTGTTATGATAGCTAATCTATCAAAATATATCAGTAGGTTTATGTTAATAAGAATATAATAATATTAATAATAATAATAATAATAATAATAATAATAATAATAATAATAATAATAATAATAATAATAATAATAATAATAATAATAATAATAATAATAAAATAATAATAATAATAATAATAATAATAATAATAATAATAATAATAATAATAATAATAATAATTTATCGATAGATCCGGTTATTATTAGCTGTATGATTTATTTTCGGTGATGTTCAAAGAAGTTCGTATTAACATTCTCTTGTTATTAATAATAAATAAAACGATAATATTAGAACTGAAAAATTGACTTCATAAAGTTTTTTTTATTTTTTATGTATCTTTTTCAAAATTATTTGGATCATAAAAGTTGAAAATTTAAAAATACTTTAGAAAACTAGATATTAATATAATAATAAATAAATAAATGTAGAAATTTTGAAATTGCTTTTAATATTTAAAATTTGACAAAATTTAAATAAAATTTTTTTCAAAATAATTTAGTCAAATTTTATAATTAATATAATATATCTTAAAAATAAGTATTGTTTAAATGTTTTAAGAAATATAGCAATGAATAAATTAATAGCTGTACAGCTCGAAAAGATAAAATTGAGTTACGGAAAAATTCCCGGGGCAGTTCAATCTAAAACAGTATTTACAAAAACATGAAAATTAAATTTCTAAATAGTAAAAAAGGCCGTGTTTTTCTATTATTTTTGTCATATTATTTCCTGTGACTTCTTTTTTTTATATTTTCAGTCAATATTCTGAATTTATTATGTTTATCGTGAAACTGGAGATTCGCGGAAAATCTTTTTGCTTCACAAATTTCTCCTACATCTTCAAAATATCTTTATAATAACGCCATCTTCTTTGTATGGCACCTAATCATCATTTAATATAAACTTAAATTATTGGTAAATAATAATTTTAATAACTTAACGATTTATAACTATTGATAATAATAATTATTATTATATATATATATATATATATAATTTCGCTATAAATCAAATAATTTTTGTGTTTTTCTAAAATATTAATCTGCTATTAGCAATATATATATATATATATATATATATATATATATATATATATATATATATATATATATATATGTATATAATTAATTACTATATTTATTGTCTTCATTATAATTAATATTAAACAAGTAAATGATAAGTATGTATTAAATGAAAATCTTTCGATTATAAGATAATCCTTTTCAATTTAACATTTAATTTATGCTGATACCAAGAAACCACAGTTTTATATTACAGGTCTATTAATAAATATGTATATGTTATTCATAAATATATATAGTATTTATTATTATATATACGATGTTCGTCGGTCGTTGTTTTCGTTGTTTAAATTAAGCATTATCCCATATTATATTACACGACTAATGTTACATTGTACCAATAAATATATTTTCTAGCTTTCTTAAATGCTTGTTCAACTATAAATATTTTTATACGAGTATCTTAAATAATCAAGAAATAAGAAATACGAACAAAACTTTTAAAATTTCGAATATACTGATGCCAAGTTTTCAGCATTCCAAACTTTTATTCAAATAAAGCCACCAGTGTAGGCCAACTTTATGAACTTCCACATGTGTACGTACAACGCATTCATGTCAAGACTAATATCTTCATTCATTTCACCAAAAGCTTCCGCAGCGAACTGTTTAATATCCATATTTGTCTGTGGCAGTGGTCTTTTATTAAAATATCTTGCCTTGAAAACACTGAAAAATTCTTCAATTGGATTTAATGCGGGCGAGTAAGGAGGTATAAAATCAAAAGAAATGTTTTTTTAACTAAAAAACTCTCTTATCAAAGCAGTTTTGTGAAATCTTACATTATCCATCAAGACAATTCGATTTCTAAAATCAATACCTTTTTCCACAGACTCATTCATGAAATCCTGAAAACTACTCGCATTATAAGCCCCGTCTATTAATTTATATTTTAATATACGTTCATTAGAAAACATAAACCATGTAGCTTACATTCCTTCCTCTTGGTTTCACAAGAACATTTACCGGTTAATATCCGCAATTCATCATCGTGTGAAGATTAAGTCCTGTTTTGTCTACATATAATAATTTAGAATTTGTAGTATTTCTATATTTTATTGAAAAGGACTTTCGTTCATTAATTATTTACAGATCAGTCACTTTTTCATATACATTTTTTACTCTTTTCTTTCTTATCTCTACATCTTTTAATTTCCATGAGATTGTTAGTTGAGATGCGTTAATATTATTTTTTCCCAATTTTTTCTTCATTTCACTTTGCGTTAAAAGTGGGTCGTCTTGGATAAATCTTTGCAACTGCAAAACCATGTTACAATCACTTGAAACGGCCCTGTCCGTCTTCTTAATTAAAGTCGATAAGTTAATGTCTTCAACCTTACACCTTTCAATCTCCACAAATCGTTTCTGAACAGTTATAATTGATAGATTTAAATTCCGGGTGATTTTACGAGAGAATCACCATCTTTACACATTGCATAATTCGTTTCAAATCTTTTCCAGTGAGTGTCGTTCTGGTTTTACGCCTCCTGGTTCTATTATCACTGTTTTCTATCGTGGGTATTTTAAAAGATTTAGGTTGAATTACGTTTTACTAAAAAAAAATAATAAAACAAATTAGTCGTGTTTTATTTACATATAATGATATATATAATTATGAATAGCATATATAATTATGAATAACATATATATAATTATGAATAACATAAATATATCCATCAATTTTTTATTATGTTCTAGTTAAAAATACATATCATTTTACTTAAATTGTATAATATTTATTTATTTAATAATATAAAAGATAAAAATTATTTAAATTTACATATAAAAATTTAATGAAATTTAATAATATTATATTAAATTTCGAATTTTATAGTAATTTGAAAAATCAATATTTACTTTGTTTCAATATTAAATAAATTATCGATTTATTAAATTAATTTAAATTGCATCGACAAAAAAAAATTATAAATTTTGTTTACTAATCAATTGAAATTAGTGTATTGATTTTTCAATTAAAAAAACTAATAATTCATTATAATTACTTTGAAATAGGAAATATTTGAGCTGTTTTGAATTGTGATTTCGAAAAAATATTTCTTGATTTCATCAAAATGACTCATTTTTGAATAGTTTGCACGAATTTTATTAATTTTTTCCTAATAATTCTAAGTGAATATTTGCCATTAATTCTGATTGCATCATTTCCCATCCAATAAAAATATGATTATTTACAAATTTTGAGAAAATTTTGTGCTACTGACAATGATGGTGAAAATTAGTAGCGTGCCAAGGGTTTTTTTAAATCGAATGGAACAGACAAATGTTTTCGAACCAAAATTTTCCCCTTTATTTTTTTATGAAATTTTTTTAAATTTTTGTTATCCCAATAAATATAGAAATTTTAAAATTCACTTTAACTAATTTAATAATATTGCATATCTAAGTAACATATATGTCTGATGTTGACTTATTGCATAGTAACAGGGGCATAACTACAACATGTAAGAGAGAAACAATATATGGTCTGTGGATCAAAAAGGTCGACTATGGGTAAGAAAGTTTTACCTCAAAAATATCATTTTCTCAGATAATTCTTATTTTATATGCTAGCTTATTAAATCAATAGTAAATTGACTTAAGATTAAAACAATAAGACCCAATAAAATAACTTTATTTCCAGGACAATAATTGTGTAAATTCAATTGGTCAACAATATTCAGTTAAAAGGAACCAAGTGTTCTTGATGAAGACTCTTTCAAATTATTTTATTTTTTATGAACCTCATCAATCCTAATCACAAAGATAACTACTTTATAGATATTTGATAAATGTTAAAACTGTTTATTTTGACTTAAAATGGAAAATTTAGCCTAAATTTTATTAAAATTATAAATTATATTGAAAAGAATTAAAAAGAATTTTCTAAACTTAATTAAATATATTAAAAATAAATATATTTAATTTATAAACAAATAAATTAATTAATCTTTTGAGTGAGGAAAGACGTCGATACACCGTAAATTAGTTGTTAAAAGGAATGAAAACGATTTGTTATTTTCTCCAAATTAATTTCGACTAGGAATAGTCATTTGTAAATTCTGAAATGAAAACAATCTTCTTAGAAAAGGGGAAAATTGAGGCTTTTAATAAACCTAAAAAGATAAAAATAACAACATAAATAAACTACAAGTAGCATAATAAACTGAGTTACATCCACTAATTAAAAAACTAGTTAAACAAAGATGACAATATATACCAGCCATGACCAACCGGTGGCCCGCGAAGCGTTTTGATGTGGCCCGGACACAATTTTAAACATCAAATCAATAATTGTCTTTTTTAGAATTCATATTCGAATTAAGCATGTTTTTAATTTTAAAAATTGATTCTAAGTTTACTTGAATCGTAAAAACGAGTTATATTTATTTAAATGAATTTATTGTGACCCGTGATAGTATTTTTCCGAAAATTTGGCCCTTCGATTGATTTTCGTTGGCCACCACTGGTTTAAACTGAATTTTGCTATAAATTGTATCAAGCATAAACGTTCGAATATCTTGCTTTCCTTACTCAAAGAATTAAATGAATTACTTTGTCAATAAGTTTTATTTTGATGCAACGCCCAAGCAAATTTTATATTACTCACAGATGGAAATATCGAAAATGTACGAAGATTATCATAATTAATTTGGCGACAATTTTCAATTATTATCTTTGTTTAATTTACATTCCTTAAAAATATTTTAATGTGTTCTTTATTTTTAACATTTTGTAAAAGTCGATTCAAAGTTACCATATACAATATCCTATCATATTACCATATGTTGACGTATTTTATGAGGTAAGGTGTAGTATGCAGAATTTGGGTAAGTTGACGTGGTAATTTACCAATTCGAATATCAATCGGTCACCCAGCCAGAAGAAGAAATACCTGACATCGCAACAGAGATAAGCACGTGCACCATCAGACAAGGGACGACCACGACATAGAAATTTTTGGACAGTAAACACACAACCGCACTGATATAAAGGACTGATGGGAATTTTTCAAGTCGTTAAATTCACTCATGATGGAAAGCTGACATGGGAGCAGGACTTCGGCAACCAGCTGGTACCGATCGCCGCAATTGGAACGGCAGAGGCGGATGGAGACCCCGGAACGAACAAGGCCGTAACAAACAGTTGTTTCCCAGCGAGGATGTTTGTGGACGAAGATTGAGACCTGAAACAGAGGCTTCCAAAAAGAGAAGACAAATCGCTCCAAAGGACGATCAAGTTCCAAGGCCAGAAACCCAGATATATGCTCAATAGTCGTATTGAAGCAGGAACCAACCCTGAATCCGGCTCGTCTGGCTCGTTACACGAAATGAATCCGGCAATCGTCAGGTTGAGGCAAATCGAGGAGCCAATTGAGCAAGGAATGATTGCCAACACCGATGATGAATACCTGACGAATTGATGACAAAATAATGGCAAAAAGAGTAGGGCTCAATCCAAAATCGGCAAGTGGAAACCCCGATTGCGGAAACGAGGACTACTGCGAAGTTCTGGGCGAAGCCGCTCTACTAATTAACATTTGTAGATATGTGATTTTACATAATTTTAATAGAAAATTTTGTTTCGTGTTTTATTAAGCTAATGTGAATGAGTGTGATGTGTCTGAGTGAGTATGCGAATGTTGAAATATATAGTACAAACGATTTTCGAAATAATCAAATTTTAAAATAAAAATTCTTAGGTTGGACTAAATAAATTACCAGAAAGTATTTTGCTATAGGTATTCATCACATAAATCATTTTAACTACCTACAGCTTTAAGGCCAGAGTAGTAATTGATAAACCCTCCCAATACATTACCAGGACATTTAACTTAGTTTAATCTATATTAATCGATTTTGTTTAGTGCTCCAATTAATGAAAAATCTAAGAGCCGACATGGAAACTGCCCAAAAAACGGTGGAGAAACTACAACGTCGGGTAACCAAACTTAAAGACAGATGTAGAGAGATGGAGAGCACCTGGTTTAACTGGACCAGGGTGGAAAAGCGCCTGTAGCTTATTCAGCAACTGGAGCGCAAAGTAAACAAGATAAAATTGAGCTCAAAGCCCTCAAAATTTGAGTACGTCAGTTGGAAACGCAGGTCAACCAAGAGACCATCGATCAAGACCTGATCGAGCACATACGGCCGATAATCCTAGAATTTACTGGGAAAACTAAATCTCAAAGACCTGTCTCCAGGAAGAATAGCCCAGAGAACTAGAACGAGTACGGCTGCGACTCAGGAAGAAGCGCGCAGTTCAGAAAGCAGAAACTAAATCATTAGCGTAGTTTAAATACATAAATTTAGTGTGATTCCTTGTCATTTATTTATTGAATGCCAGATTCAACAGAGACAATTTTAACTAATAGACGACAAACAGAGTAGGGCCTAAATGAAAGTCGGACATAGGCCTTCTAATGGTAGCCGGTGAACCCGCTCGAATGCTTGCCCATTATAGAGTACAAGATACGCTCACTTTTCGCAAGTACTCATTACTCAAAAGGTATCGAGCGGTACAACATTCTTGTATCCTAGTTATGTTAGGTTTTTCTCCTCGATATTCTCTGGGCTTGTTATTATATTTTATATTATATTATACTTATATCTTATATTATATTATACTTTCTCAGAAAATTGTTAATTAAATTCATAATAAAACTAAAATGGTATGATTCTTAGGACCTCGGACTACCTAAACATCATTAAATCGTATGAATCCCTGAATAAGTAATTTCAAAAAGCTATATTATTTCCATCGGTATGATAAAATAATGGATCCTGAATGCATAATATAATATAATTTCGATAAATAAAAGTGAAATTCCTACAATGCATGAATAGGGATTCAAAAGGACATTTTAATAACATTAAATTTGAGGATAACAATAACCATTGGTAATAACAATTGTAAATGAATAAATTTTAAAATGGAAAATTAATTAATAGTCCGTAAATGAGATTCTCGGTAGGAATAATAAAATTTCGGGTTTATGGACAGTTTAGTCGTGGTAAAACCGGAAGTTTTAGAATAGAAGTAAGAGTCATTTTTTTCGATGTTGCACGATCTTATATACCTAATTTTTTGTGCCTCATACTTTGATCAATAAAAATAAATTTCATTTCCTAATAATTCTTTTAGTAGTTTTTATTATTAAATTTTTATCAATTTTTTGTTTATTTTCTTTTAATAAAAACACTGTTTTCATTTAATTTTTTATTTATATTTTTAATTATTTATTTTAATCTTTAATTTAAATGTTTTATTCTTTATTATTTTTCATTATTTCATTTTTGATTTATTTATATTTTTTTATATTGTTTTTTTCTTAATTTGTGCGTTATTACATCTTTTGTTTTGTTTTTATTTTATAAATTTCCCATTTTTAACTTGTTTTAATTGATTTTATCCTACATAATTTGAATTTTGCGTTTTCATATTGTTGTGTTATTGTGCTAGACTAACAAAACAAGATCAGTTAGTTTTTACCCAATAATTTAAAATATTACATTTACTTCTTTATATTATATTTAAGCTACATATTTTTTATCTGACCTACTTAATTTTGACATTAAAACGACCTAAGATCGACCGCAGTGATCTGAAATTGATCTTCAACAGACTTTTTTGGCCTTAAAATGACATGTTTCCATGCGTATGATAATAATAATGCGTATGGTAATAATACTGTAGCTATGGTAATATATGGCCTTTAAAAATTGTGGGGGAGGAGTTTGGCCTAAATCAGATTGACTATTATAAAGGAAGAACAAAACATTAAAATAAAAATAAAAATATTTAATTCAAACAATTAATAAAATTCAAATAAAAATCACTTTATTTAAACAAGTAAATAAAATAAAGATGCAAATTATTTAAATAAATATTTTTAGAAAATTACTATCAATAAATGATTTTTTTTATTTCAATCACTCTCAAAAATCTTTATTTGTGTAATTTTAGAGGAGTTCAACTGAGAACCGTGAATCTCTGAGATTTTAGTTATGTTTGTTATAAATAAATTATTCGCAGAGTAAACGTTATTTCAATTAGCAAGTCCCGATTAAAACAATAATATCAGTTAAAAACTACAAGCAACCAGATGTTTTCACTAAAAAATTCAATTAATCAACAGTGGTAACTTTAGATCCATATCTATAATACCTATTAAAACAATAAAAAAATTTAAATAATCAAAAAATACGTGATACCTGTGAATAATGAATCCTGAAATTGTCATTAAAACAACGCAAATCATATGATTGCTGACAAATATTAGTAAATTTTAGTGTAGTAGAATTAAAATAGTAGAATTTTTAAAAAAATCTGCGATAACAAAAACAAAACAAATAATTGTATACAATTACATAACGTAATTACAAAAATATTTATTCACAATGGATTAAGTCAACTTAAAAGTGCAAATAAGGTGATTATTCAATGATTCCGTGTAAATAATTATTACCACAAAATTGTTTTTCAAATTTAAAGTCCATAATTTAATTTAAAATGCAATCTTTAAAGAATTATTAATAATATTTTACAATTAAAATTTCTTTCATAAAGTGAATTAATAAAATAATTGAAATTTCAAAACATCGAAATATTGAGGAAAAATTATTGTCCCGTTTGATTTGATATCCTATAAGATTTAATTAATGTATAAAAATGGAAAAATAAAATATATATTAAAATCAATTAAATAACGAGTTAAATTGACAGAAATTCTTGAAATTTATTTAAAAATCTAATACAATGTTATGGGATAAGTAATTTGTAAAAATAGATATTGTATAATTATTGTGTTCTATTTGTTAAAGAATAAATGCAATTTAAACAATTTTCAAAAATGAATTAAAACAAAATAAAATAAACTATATTGGAACAGAGGGAAACTAAATTGAAATTAATTAGTATGTAATAATTATGAATAAAATAAACAGATGTAAAAATAAAACAAATAAAAAGTTAAATGAGAGTGGTCTATTTTTCGAGTATCTTAAAAATGTAATATTAAATGTAAAAAACAAATAAATAAAAATAAATGACTATCACATGAATTAGTAATTGCAACTGGATTGTTTGTGAAAACAATTCGGAAAAAAAGCTAATTAAAAGAATAGAACTGGAAACATTTCAATGAAACTGTTTGAGAAAACCAGAGATGATTGAAAGAAATGGAGTGATAAGGTTTCGATTTGTGATAAAATGGTGTATAAAAAACTATAGATAACATTTGTCACGGAGGGGTCAGAGCAAGAAAATAATCGAAGAATTAGAGATGTAATTACGAAATTTCAATAGATTTTAATTATGCAAGCTTCTGTTATGGTATTATACTCTTCGAATACTTATAAAGTCTAATAATTGAGATAGTTGTAGTTAGAGATAAATTTATCCACTGATGAGACTACGATAGATAAAAATCAACCCATTAAAAGACAGTTTTTATTATAAATCCCTTATGTGTGAAATCCCACGGTTTCAAATCATTTTTAAATGCATATATTTTCTAAGTTCAAAAAGTCATTAAAATTTCAAGTTTAAGCGCTGTATACACAACTTCGATGTGTTAGTATTTCACTAGAACATAATAAAAATGCATTGTCATAGACAATTAGTATTGGAAGTAAGTTAAGGTACTTCCGTGTTATCTTACCCCCAATAATTAAATTATAAAATACAATTAAAATAACAATATAAAAAATGAGAGAATACATTATTGATGACGTTATTGAACATTATTGAACATGAATTTATTAGGGTTATCTGTGAATTATGTGATTATGTGAGTTTATGTAGCGCAAACGTGTCCTAAGCAACAGTGCCGATGTGTTCGACACTATTCTCAACGACATTGTGGTTTTCTGGCCACCTGGATGACCATTTACAAACTCTTTACAAACATTTGCTGAGTTTGTAACTGTGATTTAGAAAATAAATATAATAATTATATGTATTCTTTTTTAATTTAATTTTTGGGTGTAAGATAACACGGAAGTACCTAAGTTAATTAGCCTTGAAATATTTGTATCCCACATTCATTCGACGCCGGCGAAGTTAATATAAAGGATTTAATAAAATTACAATTAATGAGTTTGAATTTAATATTTAGTTCATAATGTTTATAATGTTTATTTACTGGTTTATGATTTTGAACACTTTGTTATTGTTTTTTAAAATCATATTTATATTTATGAAATATAATTAGATTACTGGATTTGATTTTATAAATTGAAATCAGTTTTATGTATATGCATTTTTATTCCTTTAATATAAAGTATATTTAATTTCATAGGATATTGTCACACTACTTCTCAGTTCACTTCAAACTTTTAGATTAAGCAATGTTCTATAGCATTAAAAAAATAAGTATGCGGTTTTCCTTAGTCGTTCCATTCCTGGTTTGAACATCCAAGAATAAATCCTGTAATAAGCCTGCTAAAATTATTAGTGGTTTAAATATCCTAATCTTTAGTTCCAAAGCCAATACAAATTGATCAAAAATATTTTGATCACAAATAACAGGAAGTTATAAAAATATCACAATATGATGAAACAAAATTGATTGCGTCATGTAAATACTTTGTTTTAACTTTATGGCCTTAATTGATATATTCTCTATTTTATCAACTTAAGCCATTTCTTACGAACTACTAAAATAAAACTCTCCTCGTTTCTTGAAAAATTATTTAGTGCATATTAAAATTGTTATGATAAATAATCAAAAATTAAATAAAATAATAACAAACAAAGAGTTAAGCAATAAATAAAATTAGGACCATTGCCAATAATGTGAGAAGTGCGTAACTATTTTACTATTTTAGTTAAGATATTAGTTTTCAAACCAGTGCACCCAAGTTTAATTGAAATGCACATGCTTTGTCATCCATAAAAGTATTAAAAATACAAAAAAAAATTCTCATCATCCTTTAAGGCTCTGAATAAAATATTTTCAAAAACATTTTTTTAAATCAAAAATAAAAAGTCAGGATTGAAGAGGTTAATAAAATGATAAAATATAATCAGAAAATATTTAAATAGAATGTTTCAATGATTTATTTCGAAAAATATTTTTGGAATTTTATTTTTTCGTCAAACTAATTTACAAGCAAATTTAAAATCATGTACTGGTATTTTTTATTTGATCATATTTTTATAAAATTAAATTCTTTAAAATTTATGATTAATAATAATTGTTAAGTCTAAATGATTAGAAATTTGGTTTTTGAACAACTAATTTCAATTCCGATACACATTATTTAATTGTAAATTCCCCCCTTATGTAATT
The DNA here is from genome assembly GCA_959609185.1 of Schmidtea polychroa. NCBI lineage: Eukaryota > Metazoa > Platyhelminthes > Tricladida > Dugesiidae > Schmidtea > Schmidtea polychroa. The sequence goes on from CAUHTR010007340.1 coordinate 132,898, forward strand.
AATATTGCACCGTAATAATTTTAAAATTCTATTGTACGAGCCACAAGTTGAAAAAATATTGGAAAGCGATGGACTAGACTGAAGTATAAACTGAAAACTTTTGTAAAAGTGAAATTGCATTTGTGTTGCAAATTGCAATCATTATTTATCAATTTAGTTGAAACATTTTAATTATTAATAAATTTTAAAAACACTGTTTATAAATTATTAAACATTATTCATTAATATTTATACTTTGTTACGAATTTGGCGGCTCAGTAGTCTAATCAGCAAACTTAAATCTACAAATATTCATAAGTGAAAATCCGTTGTTTTACTAATGTGTTAGATTAACGTTTACTCAAAATGAAATTAATTAATTAATCATAATTTTATCATTTTGTGATTTATTTATTAAATGTGAGAATTATTTCTAGTTTCATCATGAAATTTTCTTGTAATTATTTAGTTTTTATTTCATTATTATTTATAGAATTAATAAGGTCATTAAAGATCATTGTTAAATTTGTCAGATGACGACGTCACTTGTTTTGTAGAATTTGTACTTTGTACACTTTACAAAAAATCATGATTTAACTAAAGAGGCTATTGATTTTCACTTATTAATTTTGTTATTTACAAAAACAGACTCTGTATTCAATGGAAATGAAGTTTGTTTTTAATTATATAGGTTAGTGTGATTAGATTGAGGTTATATTCAGTATTATTTGTTTCTAGACATTAATTATTTTTAGATGAAAGAAATCACTAAATTAGCAAGACGTGGGTGGTGGAAAGCAATGATACATCAACGAACTTTATCTCTTATTTTAACTTTGGATAATTTCCTTTTGTCTGGTCCTTATATTCTATTTGATTGTAAGCATCATGAATCATTGTCCGACCCGAATGTTTTTTTCGTTAAAGGTAGAGGAACTCAATCTTTAATTCAGTCAGAATTGGATAAAGAAGAAAATCAAAATTCACTATCTAACGCTCACACATACTATATAATGCGATCATTCATTCGGGGTATATTATTTGGATTAAATCCTCTGTACCAAATTTCGCTTTATGTTCCTTGCAATGACCCGAAACAAATTCAACTTTATCGAGAAATTATAACGAAAATTGACATTGGTGGACAATTTTTTCAAGATCGTATTTATTGGAATTTGGAGAGTTTGCAGCGAGACATTATGGATGAAAGATTGGCTTGTTTAATTTATGCGGAAAATTTGAATTACATAAAAAATGATTGGCTTAAAAAAATTAGCATTGAAGTGAAACCTTTCGTTGCCACGATCGATAGTGACATGACAACCAATAATAATCTTTTCGATTTGGTTGAAATGCGAAGTTTTCTTGAAGAAATGCATCAGAGATATTTCAGTATTGTTAATGAATGCAAATCTACTCATTTTGTGAACATGATCAAATTTTACATCACTGAAAATAATAACAACAAATCGAAAGAAAATTATTTCAACCCAAATGGATTTTATTCAATTTACAATGGATTTGATGATCACAAAGATTCGAATAAACAATTTGATAAAGATCGATATTCATTGAAAGGCAAAGAAGCGAAACCGAAAAATGGATTTAATTTTTTCAAAACTCTCGAAAATATTGTCGATCCATCAAAGGCTTTGATTGAAGAATATGAAAGCATCATTCTCGAACAATTGAAAATTAATAGCCAAATGAGTAGGAACGATATTGAAAAAGAAACTTTCAATGATTATCTTTCTCGGTGGAACAGTATAACTCTTCGTAAATCGGAAATCCTTCGAATTCTCATCAATCAAAGTGAACCAAAATTTATCAATGAAAAGTTAAAATATTTTAATTCAATTTACTATCAAAAGAAATATCAAGATTGCTTGCCAGAATCAGGAATCTATTATTCGACTCAATCCCACACATCGAGTCAGAGTGAACAATCGGATAGCAGTTGTTGTATGGTCGTATCAGATACTCATGAAACCAACCGAAAAGGATTGAAGCATTTAAAGCATGCTTTGTTTTCTACTTGGTATGTAACATTAGAGAATAGCTAGGGGGCGTTGTTGGTCGATTTCCAGATTACTATTGTTCTGTACAAGATTTTTTCTTTAATACATAATTTTGCTTTTTTATTTTTGTTAATATTCATCGATCGACAATCATTAGCATACAATGAATACCATCATTTCATGGAATAATGTCATCTATAATATTTTTTTAAAAATCAATAAGCTTTTACCCAATAAAAAATGACTTGATAGTGCCTAGAACATCGACATTTAATTCTTATATTAATCGTATTCAAAATGAAATAACTAATTAAAAATTAAAGAAAGAAGGCAAAATTTTAAAAATTAAAAATTGCTTTCCTATAAAAAAAAATTTAACAAACAATAACATAATCCCAAATAATAAATATACAACGCTGAATTATTTAAATACATTCAAAATCCCTGTAAACTGGCCATTATAAGATCTAATTAGCAACGCCTTACTCGTAACCAGTAATTACTCAAATTTCTCGACAAAATCACTTATGTGGGTCAATCCATTCTGTCGGCAATTCTCAAGAATTCCAGTACAGAGATGACGGGAAGTCTCTCCAATGTATGTGGCATTACACACAATACATGAAAATTGATAAACGAGTTCTAAACACAGGCCTACTGGAGTTGGAGACTTATTAGTGAACATTCCACCATCCTTGCAAGACGTTGAAACAATTCCAAATATCGTCTTATTTACATGTTTTTAGAATATTATGCTTGAATTCTCTGAAACCTTCAGAATAAGGTAATACCAAAACGTGTTTTTGATCAGAGTGCTTAGATCTTTATATATTTATATTCACAAAAGCTCTCGGGAGTAGTATAAAGACCAGGATCAACCGCTTTTCTTTTCAGTTTGATAGTCTTTTTCCTTCCATTGAATAAGCAGATCAAAAAACAGTATCATGGACATTTTTCTACTTCACACCTAAATTTAATATTCATATGCAAATCATTCATATAATCTAAAAAAGGCCTTACATTCTCACGATTCTCAAATACTAAAAAAATATCATCAACATAGCGTTTATACACAGTTGGTTTAATTAAATAGTATGATTAAATTTTCTTCTCTAAACTTGACATAAAAATAAACGCCATTGCTGCAGCGAATGGGGAACCCATAGAAACACCATCAACCTCGTATTTATTAAAAAATTGATTATGAATCAGTAAAGGTATCGATGTTTTTTGATATTCAGGAATTTTAAAATCAAAATTGTTCATGTTTAAATTCAAAATAACGATTAATAATTTTATTTCCATCCACAGAGCCAGTTTGGAATAACAACAATTTGTCCATGTCAATACCATAAGATAATGCCATCATTGAACAACCTAATGGTCGCATCTCAGTTGATTGGATAGAAAGCTGCTTAACATCCGCAATAGAACGACATATTATGTCGCAAGGCATTTCATATCCAAGTTTATATCTAAATCGAGCTGCTTCCATTTGTGCACGACATACTTGAGATCGATAATCAGGAATCATACCAGTCATAACACTTTCAGTACTTTCAGTAATATTAAACAATCTTGTAGCTGAACTCTTCTCAATCATTTTATCTGGAACCTTTCTTTGTGTAGCTACAACATCACAATTATTGCATCAAATACCAACGAAAATCCATCCACCAAATAAATTTAATATTAGTTGGCAAAAACACCATTAACGTTATCAGATTCATAAATTTCTTCATTAAAAGCAGCCATCATTAACAACTCTCTTTATTGCAATAGTCACATGTATTCAAATTAATCATCATTCATTCAAAACATCGATAAAATTCTAACTCTATTGCTCGCGTCTGTGTGCGCACACAGCCAAAAACAAAGAAAAGAAAAGCGCACACAGACGCGAGATCAACTAACAACCCAACACAAAAAATGACATTGCTCGCGTCTGTGTGCGCACACAAACCCATCACACAATACAACGCGCGCACAGACGCGCATTGAGCTCATAATTCACCAAAAATCTTGCTCAGAAACTACATATAAAGAAATATATTTACTAAATTTGTCTATAATTGCCAAAATATAATTTCAGTAAGTAGTTAGTAGCACCCTGCAACAATTATCCCCCCTCGGGGGTGGGGGTGGGTGGTAAAATTGTTGCAACTCGTTTTTTTTGCTTTTTTTGTTACGTAATTGTTGCAGTGGGCTACACTTATTTTTTCTGGGATTTTCAATACAAAAAAAGGTCCTATAGAAAAAAACCCAAGATTTTTCAGACTATATTGAGGGGGTCTCCTTGGTCCTGGAATTTTCAATACAAAATCCGACTATCACTAAAAAGACCATGGATTTTTCTAATTAAAATAAGGTGGGTCTCATTGGTTCTGGGATTTTCAATACAAAAATAAAAAAGCAATAAAAAAAAAGTCAATAAAAAAGCATGGTAAATTAAGGATAAATAGGTAAATTATGAGCTTTATTTTTAAATTACAGTAAATTATGGTTCAAAATTTAAAATTAAAGTAAAGTAAGGTCCTAAAATTATACAAATATCAGTCTACACTAAAAAAGCATGAAATTTTCCAAGTACAATTTAGGTGGGTCTCCTTGGTCCTAAGAATTTTAATACAAAAAGAGAGTCTTCATTAAAAAAGCATGGAATTTTCCAAGTATTATTGAAGTGGGTTCCCTTTATCCTGGGATTTTCAATACAAAATCCGACTATCACTAAAAAAGCATGGATATTTCTAAGTAAATTTAGGTGGGTCTCCTTGGTCCTGGGATTTTCATTACAAAATAGGGAGTCTTCACTAAAAAAGCATCGTAAATTTTTAAATTAAAGTAAATTAAGGATCTAAAAATTAAATTTCAGTAATCAATGGGCTCAAATAAGTAAAGTAAAGTAAATTATGGGTCTAAAAATTGAATTAAAGTAAATTAAGGTCCATATTTTTAAATTAAAGTAAATTAAGGGCTCTGATTTTTGAATTAAAGTAATCAGTGGACTAAAATTTAAAATTAAAGTAATCAATGGGTTCAAATTGTGGTCAAATTCAACACGCCGTCCAAAGACTTTCTCCGAATTATTCCCCGAAAATCCTTCTGAAAATTATTCCCCGCAAATTACTTCTTAAAATCCAAAAGAAACACAATTCAGCGACAAAATGTTTATTAATAATTAAATAGTACAACAAAATATGTGAATCAATATAATATCAATTTCCAACATTTAAATTTTGAAAGAACCCGATCGTATGAGTCCCCGCGACGGCAACCATTAAAACAAACATTAGAATAATAACATCATATATATTTTAACATTTTAATTCCAATTTTCTCATAATACTCCATTGCACTCTACAACACAAAATACTAAGCCCTTCAACATTCGAATTATAATCAGTTATAAAACATTTAATTATATTTAATTATAATTATATTTAATTATTTAATTATAAAACATTTAATTTTACAACAAACTTAAACCACCCTTTTACTCACACAAATAAGTAATTTAAGATCCAAATTTCAAATTTAAAGTAAATCAAGGATCTGAAAAATGAATTAAAGCCGGTAGTTGGTTACAGATTGTAAATAGTGCCTAGATAGTACCTAGTGATTAGATGTTTGTTAGAAGTACATTGTTGTAAGTATCTGGTTGGCTTTTTAGATTTTGACAAGAATATAATAAATATTTTACTTGCTTAATTAAGAAGAGCTTATTATAAGCAAATACTTGATGAATAAATTTTATGTGTGTATGTGGTTGTTAGTATTTGTTTGTTTTTACTTGGTTGTTAGTACATGGTACTTGGTAGCTGGTTGTAAGTACTTGGTAGTAGTTGGTATCAGATTGTCGAATTATTATTAATATTACTATTATTATTATTATTATTATTATTATTATTATTATTATTATTATTATTATTATTATTATTATTATTATTATTATTATTATTATAACTATTATTCCATTAAAATTTTCATTAAAAATTATCTTTAAAAATCATTCCATTTAAATTTTCATTAACAAATTTCATTTCTCAAAAAAGTTGGTGGTAAATTAATCTTTTGATAATAAATTTAAAAATTATTACTTTAATTTAATTTTTAGACCATTGATTACTCAATTAAAAAATTTGAACCTTAATTTACTCTAATTTAACCATAATTTATCTATTTATCCTTGTATTACTTAATTTAACATTTTACACCATAAATTACTTAACAACCAAATATAACCTTTATTTACATATTTAACTAATAATTTAATGTGGTTATTGATTAATTCACAAAGATTTGCATCTAAAATCAACATTGAAAACTATTTCATAAAAATTTCTATTAAAAATTGACTTTGAAAAACATTTCATTAAAATTTTCATTAAAAATTATTTAAAATTTTTAATTCTTAAACACTGACTATTATTCTAACTTTTTGTTAATAAATTTAAAAATCTTACTTTAAGTTACTTATTACATTAATTTACTTTTATTTTTAAATTTTTACTTTAATTTACTTAATTTAAAAATATTACTTTAACTTTAAAATTTGAGACCATTGATTACTTAATTTTAAAAATTAGCTATTTATCTTAATTAACTTATTTTTCAGATCCTTGATTTATTTTAAATTTGAAATTTTGGATCTTAAATTACTTAAATTACCCATTGATTACTTTAATTCAAAAATTTTAGTCCATTGATTACTTTAATTCAAAAATCTGAGTCCTTAATTTACTTTAATTTAAAAATGTGGACCTTAATTTACTTTAATTCAATTTTTAGACCCATAATTTACTTTACTTATTTGAGCCCATTGATTACTGTAATTAAATTTTTAAATTAAATTTTTAATTAAATCTATTTTTGGCAATTACTATATTTCGTTCTTCTATCAATGATCGCCTAATTCTCTGAGCTTCTCTTTATTTCGTCGATTAACTGGCGGCTTGTCTTATTCTGAGCTCTCTTTTTATACTGTTTCTGAGAAAACAATTATCTACAGAATTGCAATTATTTATTTCCTGGGAATTCTAGGTAAAGATTTGAGGGTTTCCAAATTATATTAATTTGTTTGTTCTAGATTGGCGCTAGGAATATTTCCTCGCTCATCTGAGCTATCGGGTCTCACTCCGCTTTGGGTTTTCTTCAGTGCTCGGGTTTCCCATTGGCTAGGACTTTCCATTACAGATTAATTTATTTTATTTTCGCATTTACTTTCTCTGTGAACCCCTTAATAAATTTTCATTATAATTTCTAAACTCATCTATCAAATTGGCATTCAACCATGCCAGATACTCCCGTTCAATATTGATTTTTGAATTTTAGTAAGTGTTAATTAATTTTGCAATTTTATTGATTTTACCAATATTTGTTATGTCTTCTGTTTATATATAATTATTTTGGTTTTTGTACCAACCCCAACATTTATATTGAATATTTAAATAACACTCCCTTAAGCGCCAACAATAAGCAGCAGCCGACAGAGTGCAACGGGTGTTAATTACATTCAAACCTGAAGCAATCACTTATTTTAAGAAGCGAATATATGCAAAATGCAAGATAGAACTTATATAAAGCGGCTAATAATATGACAGATATGGGCACGAAAAAGAAAGGTTGTCATAATTTTACATTGTATGAGGAGGTATTAGTAAGGAACTGTAGAACAGACACAAGGACGGTATGCAATACACCAACCCATACGAAATCATCAGATTTCTTTCACCTCATCGAGTCAAATTCCACTCTCAAGAGGGTACGAAAGAAAAAAAGAATTGAGTGACTGGAGGAAAGTTTAATAAAGGAATAATATTACTGGTCTTAAAATAATTGGTTTTGGCACTTTTATAAAAAAGAGGAATTGTAATAAATAAACTAATGAAGGATATCAAGTCTTTTAGAAACGAGTCAGATTTAACTATGTATTTGTTTGTTTTTAATAAATTTTTTTGTCAGATTAATAATTCTTATAATAACTGATTTCACCATACTTTTTTCTTAAATTAAAAATAAAATAAAACAATGCTTTAATGTAACTGCTTTTTAAAATAAATATAATTTGTTTTAATATTACATTTATTTGAAAGTGTTAGTGATGGATGCAAGTTTTGATGAATTTCATTTAGACCAAAGGTTGTTAAAGGTTGTTTTTTCATAATTTTTTTTATAATTTTTATATATTAATAAACAGACTTTATCAGAATTAAATTATGATCGGCCAACTGATATTCAAGCCGGTGTCATTCCTCACATTCTGGAGAAAAAGAATTTAATTATTTCAGCCAGAACTGGGTCCGGTAAAACCGCTGCATATATGATTCCTGTTATCCAGGATTTATTAGTGTCTAAAATGGTAAATTGATAGAATAATCTATTCTTACTAAATTATTTATAGACTGAAGTTGATCAAAAAGTATCAGTTTTAATCTTATGCCCCTCAAAAGAATTATGTGAGCAAACCAAAAAGAATTTAACTGTAAAATTTTATGATATAATTTGAACTGTAAATTATGTTTACTTACAGATGCTTATAAAATATACAGATCTGTCAGTTGTGGATGTTTCACAGAAAAAGTTTGAAATTTTAAAGTTAGTTTTAATAATAATTTTTGTCAATTTACAACGTAAATGAAAATTTATTGTATGCATTTTTTAAAATGATGTTTAAATTAACTATTTATTAAATTCAACAGAATTAGTTAACATTTTCATGATATATTTTATACATGTATTTGTTATTAGCATAATATATTCAACTATGAAAAAGTTAAATAGGTCTTTCGTTATTTAATTATATTGATTTTTTTCATTCATGTAATCCACTGTCCCCGTCACTCCCACTGCTCACATTAGGCGCCAAATATTTGGATATGTTCAAATGTAATTTTTTTATGTTCTTCCTATATATTCCACAAATTTGATGGCATTAAGAACTTCTGGGTTTCTTTGGGTACCGATTGTTAAAGGTTGGGAATCTATCTAATCACCAAACAGAATTGTTTTTAAAATTCTTTGCTTGATATGGATGTGTATTCAATAGTAATGAACTTCGTCACATGAACACCGGAGAGAGAATCAAAATAATGCCGACCATGCCATAAAAATGAACCAAATAGCACATCATAGCCAATCATTGTCCATAACAAGTTTAGCGCTAATAAAGGCCTCTAGTTGCTTTACTAGAAAGTTTTTACATTTTAAATTTACACGTAATTTGTTGTTGCCATTGTTACACACGATAAAACTAAGTTCCCCTTGTCTCTTTGGAAAAATTGCTCAATTAGCCTCTTTATGCGTGTATTTTTTATTAAATTCTCAATTTTTTGACCCGTAACGTATCATGTTATTTTACTCCCTAATTTGGTCCATATTCATAAGATTTACAGTTTGTAAACCCTCAAATCCTAAATAGATGTGAAACTATTCTTGTTTAAACTGGTTAAAAGTATGTCAAACTCAACGACATTTCAATTTTACAGAGTTCTCCAATGTGGGATAATCTTATAATCTCAATGAACAGTAATACTTTTATATAAGGGTTATTTGAGGGAAACGTTGGAACGAATTAATCTGTTAAAACTAATTAGGCTTTCAAATGTTCAAAGAAATAAAGAAATCTTCAAACCGTTTTATTAAATATAATATTTAAGTCTCATTACTATAGAAATTATATAATTGAATTTTTGATGAATTTTCAGGCCAGTATTATTAAAACGCCCCGATTTCATTATCGGTACACCATCACAGGTTCTAAATTATGTCAATAAAGGGTTGGTGATTATGAAAGATTTGAGATTTTTGATCATTGATGAAGCGGATTTGATGAATGGATTTGGTTATCGGGAAGACATTGAAAAATTGGGTCAAAATATTAACGGTTCAAATTGTCAAATTCTATTATTATCAGCTACTTTGGGAGAAGATGTTAAAGCTTTGAGAAATATTTTCAAAGTACGTTGGTTTAGATTGAAATTGAATAACAGTGAAATGTTACCATCAACTGAACAATTAACGCAGTTAGTAAAAAAGTGTGAGGAAGAAGAAAAATTTAACATTCTTGTCGGAATGTTTAAATTGAAATTGATTAAGGGTAAAACCATTATATTCGCGAATACAGTAGATAAATGCTATCGGCTTCGAATTGTATTTGATACTTTTCAAATCAGTTCAGTTATATTGAATGCTGAAATGCCAGTATGTTCTCGAAATCATATTGTAAATGAATTCAATGTTGGACGCTATGATTTGTTGTTGGCATCTGATGAAGATAATTTAACTGATAACACTGGAAAAGAATTAAAAAAGAAAAAAGTTATCAAGGATGAAGAATTTAAGATTTCACGAGGAATAGATTTCAATCAAGTCAGTAATGTAATCAATGTCGATTGTCCCAATTCGGTAGAAAGTTACGTTCACCGAGTTGGTAGAGCCGCCCGTGTTAACCAGAAAGGACAAGCTGTTCTTTTCGTTTCACTAAAGGACAATGATAAATTCACAGTTATTGATAATGCATTAAAGAATGAAAATAACGGTGCAAGCGTGTTTAAACAATTCTCATGTCCAAGGAATATTTATGAAGGATTTGTGTATAGAATTACGGTAACGTGTGCTTTGTTAGTGGTCCTTTATTTTTACAATCAATTCAGGAAGCTCTCACTAAATGTACTAAAGCTGCAGTCCGACAAGCTCGTTTGTTAGATATCCACAAAGAAATTGAGAATTCACAAGTTCTAAAAGTAAGGGACGGATAGTCTTTTATGATATCAATTTTATTCCATTTATTCTACTTGGTTTGCACTTAATAATAAGTAAATTCAATTAGTTACTGAAACTAAAAAAAGTTAATTGGAAATTTTTAATTATCAAAATATCAGAGTCTACATGTGATATATTAAGATACAAAGGATTAAGAAATGAAATTTAAAATGAATCCTTTGTTAAAATCAAAAAATCCGTTCATTAACATAGATCTTTTTAATTTATACATCATCAACAGATTTTCAGATAAGATTGAAATAAAAATCATGTTATCGATTAAAATTCAAAATTTAAATTAATTTGATTGATTAATAATAAAATTATGCTATTTACAAAACGGTGGCTTTTATATAATTTAAAATAACCTTTGAGCGCTAATTAGTTTAGCAAAATATCATTATTACCAATTCAATGGGAAAATGAATTAACAGACAAATAATATATCTAGGCATATTTCCAAGATAATCAAACTGAAATGAAAGTATTGCAACATAACAAACCTGTCATTAAAGAACGCGATCGACATATGAAAAATGTTCCATCATATATGAGTAATAAATTATTTATTTATTACGTTGTCAAATTGATCTTTATCAGTTCCTCCGATTCTCCAAAAAAAAATAAAGAAAAATTCCAGCAAACGCAAACGCTCACGAAATACCACAGCAGTCAAGCCATCAATCAACAAGAAGAAATCGACAAATCCGTTGTTCTCATTCAAAACAAAATCGAAAAAATAAAATTTGTATTTTGTATTGAAATAAATATTTCGATTATGAGTTTTCTTTATTTTTTCAATTCTTTTTTTTTCTACGATTTGGCATGCATCTTTAGCACTGTACAGATAATTTCTACAAATAGAGAGGAACCGGGTTTCCATCGGTGCTTATGTATTGATGGATTCCGCGTCGGAACAGTGGTCCTCAATATCGGTCTTTGCTTCCAGTTTTTCCAGTTGCTCTTTCTCGAATTGTTGCTCGTATTGCTCCAATGTCCCTGGGCCGTTTAGTTTCGGGATATTGTGGTCTTTTTTCCATTTCATTCTCCTGTTCTACATATTATTGAGAAAATCAATATTGGTTATAATAAAAAAAACAAAAAAAATACCTGAAACCATATTTTGATTTGCCTTTCCGTTAAAGATAATGCGTGAGCGATTTCTATTCTTCTCCGTCGAGTGAGGTATCTAAATTAATTGATTAATGGGTTTTGTTATTGAATTTTCTCTAATCCTATAATCCCATATGAAATGGAGAATTGTTAATGATTTATTGATGGAAAAATTTGAGATTGGAAATTTGGCCTGTTGAAAATAATTCTAGAAATGTGCTTTTTGTGCAAAACAAATTTTATTTAATTGATTTTTAATTTTTTATTAAAATCGATTATATGCGTGAAAAAGTTTTTGGAAAAATAAAATTAACTTTTAGTTTTTTTTCTTTTCAAGTGTTTTGACACATTTATGCTTTTACCCTTAATTATCTGACTTCTATATATTTATAAATTTTGTTGAGTCGCTTGGTTATCCGCATTTTTGATATCTGACCAGAAACAGCAAATAATCATGGCTTGAGTGTATTTTATATTCTTTTATGATTTTTTAATTTTATTTTAAACAGAAAATGAGATTTAAACAAACTGCATGCTGTAAAAAGTTATTAAAAATTTGTAAAAAAACGCGCAGAACTGCCCTTCTAAATTTAATTAACCACTTCTGTGGTCAAGATCTTGGAAAAAAGTGGATCAAAAGATCAAATTACGATACGTGTAACTCAACGAGCGCGATGCGTTCTGTTGGAGGAATGACCCAAGCTGCTCTCGAGCAAATCACTATAAAATTTTTCGTGTACGATTTGCTCGAATCCAGTCCGGACAAATCACACAAAGGGTTAATACAATAAAGTTAATTGCTTGAAAATATCACAACTTTTATTTAAACAAAAAACTTTAGTGTAGCCAAATTACTACACCAAATTTTATGTGATAATTTTATGTGATTTAAGGAATCCTATGAACCAAGAACGGTTAACAGCAATGTTAATGATTTCAATTGAAAATTAAATGTTTTAATGAAAAGATCTTTGAAAACTTTTATTATGACAGAAATAGAAATTCGGTGTTATTCTTATATAATGTGTTCATTAACTCACTAGCGCACCAATAAAAAGTCAGAAAGCGGTTATTTTTCGCTAATTTTTTATTTTATTTATACACAAAGGAAATTACCAAATTTTGTAAAAACGACTTCCCTCAACTTACCAATACGGACCGATGGAAAATTTTCTCGACTGAAAGGAAATAGGTGCAAAACTGTCTAGTAGTTATATTCAGTTGTAATTATATGTGAAATTAAATTTCAAGCTTGTATATATAAATTTGGATGCGTTGAAATTTTTTATTTCTTTTACCCAAGTTAACTCGGTTCACTGCGTTAAGGGTTTAACAACTAGGTTATATATTAGGCAAAGATGAATAATTTCTCTTATTTTGTGTATCCACTTTAAATGTTCTAGTTGGTTCACTGTTTAAGTTTTTAAAAATTGAACATGTAATCATAAGGAAAATTATTTATCTCCTTTTTCAGCTAGAAATAATGTGGCTTTTAGAGAGAATCTGGTAAATCAAATACCAAAATAATGACAAGCCTTTAGTGTAGCTAAATTGGTGATCACATTTGATCCGATAATGAAAGATCATAGTAAAGAATTAATTATAAAAATCACATGGGGACATTTTTTAACTCAAGGAAAATTTATAACACCGAATTAAAAGAAAGAATTTAGAAGTAGTAGTAACATTGGAACCGTCATCACCAAGCCAAATACTCCGGGAAATGACCCCACCTTACCACCCTCTAGGATTTAAGTCATTTAATCCACAATCTTTGTTACACGATAATTACTTGATTTTTACGTAATTTTTTGATTGATATCTTACGTCAATTAATCGGTTGAATGGAGAGGGCAAATCGAATCAAAAGACAAATTTAGAACGTGCCAAATCTAAGAAGTATTAATCTGTACTATAACACTGTACTCCTGACTGCAATAGATTGAAGAAGATTAAAGAATAATTTTAAAAAAGTTTAAATATGCAATTGCAAAAATTAGGACTTGAATTAGTAAATTCCCAAGTACAATAGAGGCGCAAACATGAAATGGTCCTAATACAAACTCAAATTTTCTAGTATTTTATTGGGTGTTATGTTTAAAATCAGTGATTCTCAGCAGCCTGTTCGCTAGTAGCACTCGAGCTTATAAATACTTTCCATTACACCTTGTAGTTACCAATTTGAGTCCAAGAATTGAGATCTTACGGGCAGAAAATAACAGCAGCAATCACACTGATACACATTACTAATTCTATATACTTACATATATTTTACTGGATGAATGAAAGAATTATTTATTTTCCAGTTATTCTTACTTTTTAACAAAAGTAATTTTTCGGGAATAATATTATTACCAGTCCGTGTAAAAAAAAGTTGGACGTTTTTCTGTCTGTAGTAAGTTTTGGGTTGAGAAACTCTGACTTTAAACCTATTTTAGAAAGTGCAACTAATTCTTCGTGGCATGCTTTAACAAATTCGGAGTAATTTAGTGCTTATAATACACCTTATATTCTTTTAGTGTACATTAGGATATAGTTAAAAACACGCTGTTTTAATCCTGATAATATTGCATAGCACTTAATAATAATTTTGTTTAAATCTAAAGTAGTCCATAAAAATTTCTAGATTTTTCGACCCATAAATAGCTAAGTGTTGCTGATGCATATCTTAGTTTTGCCACATCATAGCTTTTTCTAATGAGGATATTGATAATGAGTTTAACACCAGAACTCAAGGGATCTCAACACTTTAAAATCTGATTAAAGAACATCGAAGACGCCGACAGTAGCTTCGAACTATGGCTATTTGTGGTACTCGATATAAGGCCATATAACAAGAAAAATAATTAATAAACTTGCGCCGGTCCCTTGTCCAATGGTAAATTTTTCTACTGGTCCACTAAACTGAAAAGTTTGGGAAGCACTGCATTAGACAGCCGAGTAAAGTTTCCTTCGGCTTGTATCACCAAGATGATACAAGTCGTTTTATAAGATTTGTTTTGGTTCTTTTGCGCGTAAAAAAATATTAAATAAAAGAGTTTGACGGAAAACAAGCATTTTCTGATTTTTTATTGTTGCGTTAAGTGGATAAAATATTATGGTTTACCCACAGCCAGTAAAAGGTGTTTTTCTGAAAATTATTATCTTAAATTCTGAAGTAAAACTTGGAAGATTAACAAACACAAAAATCCAAAAATGAAAATAGTTACTATCTTCAAAAACCAAAGACTCAACTTGGTGTTATGCATATATCAAATGAACTTGGCTATGAAAGGCCACAATTAATTTCACCAGCAATGTATAAATTATGTATAAAAAAAAATGTATAAAATTTTAAATTTAAGAGATTATGAAAAAATGATGACGAATAAAACGTTTATAAAGTGTATATAAACAAATATGGCTTTTAGGAGAAGTTTTGATGCTTTTTTATGAATTGCACAATAGAAATTTCTTAGGTCTATTACTTGCAATATTAGGTCCATTCATGAGACAACATTTGAATCTTTGCACGAATATTGTGTCACCTTCTATATATCCAATATAAATCAAGATTATTTGATTTCAATTCTGGATTTAAAAAGTGTGTAAAAGAAATAATGATTGTAGGGTAGATGTGGGCATGGCCGGCTCAGAAGTCGGGTCTTCAAGGATTTTTCCCGAAGCCCGCGCTTTCACATTTCTAATAATTATTAGTAGCTAGGGCAAGTTTTTGACACCAAATGCAACGCAGTTTTTTCAAATTAAAGTTAATTAAAAATTATCTAAGATCAACTATGCAACAAGATAGGTTAAAGGATATGACTATGTTGTCAATAGAGCAGGAGGTAACAAAACAGATAAATTTTGATAATATTATCGAGGAATTAGCAATAAAAAAAGTTTGTACGAAATAAGAATTAAAAATATTATTGTAATTTATTATGACTCAGTAAATATATCGATGTTTTTTTGATATATTTACTGATTCATAGTCAAGCTTTTTAATAAATACAATGTCAATTGAAAAGAAATCAGTGGTGAAATTTGAATAAAAAGTTCTTATAATAAAAAAAATATTATATTTATGTATGTATATTATTGAATATATTGAAGAAATAAATATTTCATTAAAAAAATTTGATAAAATTATGTTCATGTATCATTTCTTCCTTTTTGGGAAGGTGCCCGCGTGTGGGTCACCAAGGACGTCACTATATGACGTTTTAAGATACATAGATGTAGAGAATTAGAGAATAATAATAACAGAAAATATTAAAAAAATAACGATTTATTTGTTTTGAAATTGTAAGACTCATAAAGAAAGATTTT
This sequence comes from Schmidtea polychroa, assembly GCA_959609185.1. Lineage (NCBI taxonomy): Eukaryota > Metazoa > Platyhelminthes > Tricladida > Dugesiidae > Schmidtea > Schmidtea polychroa. The sequence continues at coordinate 149,079 of CAUHTR010007340.1, forward strand.
ATCTACTGAAATAAAAATATATAAGAAACAAAAGAATTAAATTTAAACGACTATTGAAGACTGGGATACGATATCGACGTTAAAGTAAGATGTACAAGTATATATTGTTCAAAACGATCTCAAAACACAATATTTTCTCAGTGGAAGCCTTTGACTTTGAATTCTATTCTATCACTGGGCATTTTGTTTTTTTGGAATAGTACAAAATTAAACAACATTTTTTTCAATATCTTTAACATGCTGAAACGGAATTTTAAATATCTTCTTCTCAAACCTCTATTGGAAACTAATTGTGAATGTCTACTTGAAAGTGAAATCTGTAAGATATTAAGTATCAAGTTTCCCTTTGCCACGAAACAGATACGGGAACATACAAGTGACATTAAAACCATATCAGAAATTCAATCTCCTGAAAATATTTTGCAGAGACAGTTGTTAGGTTATAAATTTTTAAACATAATGCATGTAATAAAAGAGAATTTTTTGAGAAATTTGACATTCGAGGGTCATGTGCAATCATAGTATGCAAAATGCTATAATAAATTTACTTCACTTTAGCATCTTTGTGATGTGAACAACACTGCTATTCGTTAATCTGTTGAAAAGGTTTTTTATTAATATTTTTAGGTAAATAAATATTTCAATTATTTTAATAGAATCCGATATCTGATTTGACACCCTTTAGATTATGTAATCACTCACATGGGTTCCTAGTGTTCTATCTTTAATGAAGGTTCTATTCAATGTAATATAACAGACATATAAGTTAAAACTTTAACTGACTGAAAAACTTTGGATTTGAGTTTCAGTCATAGAGTTTGCACACGATGACCAGCTGCTTTTCACTGCCCCTGAATTTATATATATATAGACAATGTATTTATATTTTTTTACTATGAATCAATAAAGATATTGATGTTTTTTTATATACACGAATTTTCGGCACAGCCTTTTCCAAGTGGTATTGACCAATAATAAATATAATAATAATAATAATAATAATAATAATAATAATAATAATAAATATAATAATAATAATAATAATAATAATAATAATAATAATAATAATAATAATAATAATAATAATAATAATAATAATAATAATAATAAACATAATAGAAATAATAATAATAATAAATCTATTAATATTATTACACTTTATTGCCTTTATTCACATAGTCAATGTCAATAATTTTGGCACATTAATAAAATGATTAACTTCAAGAGCACATTAATGTCAAATTTAAAAAAATTTCTCTTGTCATTGATATCAAATTCAGTTGAGTATCTAAAATAGCACTGACACCTAAATTTAGATTTCAGCCAATATTTCATAAAATCAATTTACCATGACATTCTACATATAATTTCTATATAATTTTTTACAGATTTAATTAAAACAAAAGATAAATTATCATTTTTGTCTTCCAGTTGAAGATAGTCTTTCTTTTTACAAATTCTCGCAATTACGATTTCAATTAACAAGACAAAGGTTTTGAACAAATACATACTTATTGAAATGAAATTCTTTTTCCAGCTCCAGAGTTTGATATCGGGTGTAGGTTTGTCGAGATCGCTTGTGGTCGCTTGATGATTCTATATAAAGCGAAATACTATAATTAAATCACCGAAAAAGTTTGAAAAATTCACCTGAATTCATTTTCGGATTCATCCATGGGTAAACAACCATGTCATTGTGATTGGGCGAGTTGTTAATGATGTTATTAGGGCTGTGCAATGAAGGTATGTCGGATTTAAAATGCTGATCATGAAATAGGTTCGATCCGAGATGTTGACAAATTGCATTGTTTCCGAGCGCTCGAATATGAGAAATATTATTGTTGTTATTATTTGTAGGATTGTTGGAATCCGTTTCGTAGTTTGCATTAATCGTTCCATGACAAAACAGACTGGAATTTTTCCAAGCTCCCGAATATGGCAAATTCAAATTTTGAGTTTCAGTTCTTGACGGTTTTCTGTAGAGATAATAACAAGACTGTTGGGAGTAATTCGGTAAACTTTTCGATGAGTCTGGATTTCCGGTCAATAGGAATTCATCCGAATATCTCGGAATTGAAAAATTCGGCGGCAATTCTAATCCGGAATTGTTTAATGTCGATGGGCTAGTAAAAGTCGAAGAGTTCTTCATTGAATTGTATGAAGATTCTGTTATTGAAACTGGATGATCATAGCCAATGGTTGTATTGGAGGAAATTTCTGATTCACAATTTAATTGAAATTCTGGCATCACGGAATGATAATTTGGATACATTAGTTTCATATCATATATATGTAAATGGACAAATTATTATTAATTTGATTTTAGAGTTTAATGTAACATAAAATAGCGGAATGATTGATTTATTTCTAGGTGTATTATTAGCAGCCATATCAAATGCAGCAACCAATCAAAATACAGGATTCAGGCGATTAAAACAACATTCATTTTCTGATTGGTTTTCAATCAAGAAAATTCAACGCAATTTAGTCTCGCTGTATGTGCGTGTGTGTCGTCGATTTTTAATTCTCTTAGACTCCTCAAAAAAATAATTTCCAATAATAATTCGTTAATAATCGATATGTTTTGATTTAAATTAAATTGAATTTATTATTAGAAAAAGGTATTTTGAATATTTTCCCCCGCTTACCATTAGAAAGAATTTGTCTGTATATTTATTTGAAAATCGAAAATAACATCTATCATTTGCCATCTGACTCAATACTTAGAGCAGCACATATCTTATTTGTGAATAACCTAGAAGTTGGATAAATAATTGCTTTGCACAGAGACCGATTTGAATGCTACTGGAAATCGTACTATTTCTTCGTTAGTTCCACTTTAAGCTTTATGGCTAGAAAGGTGTGTGTGCGCTCGCTACAGCCCATATCGGCCAAAGATCAAAGACGCCGCCGCGCTAATGATCAGTTAATTGCACACCGACATCATCACTATAATCTGAGAGTGTGATCGGTCATTTTGTGTTTCTTTTGATTTCTATATGTTGTGGTTTAAGTATCTATTTCATCGAAACTTAACTACCAATTGGTAAAGAATTCTGAGAAAAAAAAATATTGATATCTAAAAAAATCAAACTAATTTTATTCGTGTTTTTTTTCGGTTTATAATTTCATTAATCGATAGAATTAATTTTTTTACATTTTCTCTATCATCGAATAAAAATTCCTCTGGAAAACAAAATTCCTAATCAATAAATTTTCCGAGAAAATCGATTGTTATTGACGATTGAAACAATTGAATTTCAAAATAAAATATTCATTTGAAATAATTCATCATTTTAAACAGATAAACTTATTATGATGATATATTTTTTTCATGATTTACGGCTATAATGCGGCTTTATACTAAATTTAATCAATTGACTTATCTTTCTTGTGGCGATTCAGTGAACTTCTATTATTAGACAACCGATAAATTTTATAAACAAATAAACCTGATAATAATGGAAGAGATAGCAGGAATTTTAGAGATTTGAACGGAATTATTGGTTGAGATAGTTTCCTGGAATCAGGATTAAATTTAGTTTTTAAATTATATCATTATCCCTGATTTGAATAGGCTGATCATTCGTCCCACAAGCTGCCGGACAGTCCGTAATTTGGTTGCCGTTTTTTAACTTTCCATTCAGAGATGTCTTACATTAATTTTCAATAAAAATTTGGTTAGATACAATTATGTATGGTAATAAAAGTAAATATCGAATTATGACATTTATAACATAATTTAACGTAGAGATAAATTAATTAATCATTATTAACTTATTTAATTTGAATTTTTGTGTTTCAAAAGAAAAATAATAAAATGTTATTTATTATATATATATATATATATATATATATATATATATATATATATATATATATATATATATATATATATATATATATATATATATATATATATATATATATATATATATATATATATATATACTATATGAAATAATGAAATAAAATCTTTGAAATTATGTTTAGTTATTTTTTGTATTCCCTCTCATCCTCTACCCTTCCGTCCTCATTACTATTGCCAGAATACGGTCAATCTAGATTTTAATTTAAGAAACATTAATGCATAGACAACATTAGATAGAAAGTACTACCGAATCCGATTAATTAAAAAAATAACATTTACCGGAATTCCGTAATTCAAATTTATTTCATGTTAAAATTCATATTCTCTTAAATGAGTTCCATGAACAAATAATATAGTATAAATTTTATTATTATCAATATTTCTTGTAGCAAAATTAGATAATATTCGATATATTCAGATTTCTTTTTTACACAAAGAAACATCCTGCATCATTAGCATAGGTGTCCGCAAAGGGGGGCAAGTGGGGGGCACTTGCTTTCTCCATGCATTTCCGAAAAACAATTCTATTTTTCGATTAATTTAACCACATTTTAATAGATGCGCTCAAACAATGTTGGAAAAACTCAAGACAAAAAAAATTAATAAAAAAATTTAATTTAAAGAGGCTTCCTGTTTTGTTTAATGTTATTAATTATATCTGGAAATCAATGATTTCAAATCATCTTATTTGTATAAAAACTTTCAATATTAACTGACGTTCTGGTTTTAAAATAAGTGTTCTATTTTGTAAATAAACGAAAAAAAGTCCTATTTTGTATAATGCCCCAAATATTTATTATACACATGCATTTTTTTCAACTCTCTTCCCCCTAGAAAAATTATTTACTTGGTAAAAGAAATATTTTTGCCCCCCCCTCCATTGGAAAAATTCCTGCGGACGCCCATGATTCATTAGGTACCATAAAACCTATACAACAATTATGAAAATCAAAATTTGAAAACCATTAGTTTTAATTAATAGACTTTCAAGCAAGATTATTAGAAGATATTGAAGGAGTGGTCCACAAAAAATATAAAATTATACACAAGGAGAACGTGTTAATTTACCAGTCTAAAGAATTTATAAATGTTGTATTATTAGTCTTTAATTATAAAAAGTATATAGGTGATGTACCCAATAAGTAGTGAGACTCTTATAAAAGTAAATAAATAAAATAAACCAAACTTTAAATATCTATTCAGTCGTGTATAGGTAATTATGCTGGTATTTGTTTTAATCAGTTATTACTTAAATAAAAATCTTAACATTTTTTTAAAAAAAATGTCCATAGAAAGCATGCAATATCGCAGTGTCATTCGTTTTCTCTTTATGAAGGGCAAGAGTAGAAATCAATGAATAGCTGAGTGGTGTTTATGCTCGTGAGTGTACATTAAAGGCACTTATTTCTTTCAAATTAATCAAATTCGTTTTTCAATTTAATATGACTAAAATTCATTTCTATAAAGGGATTCAATTATTTAACTAGTCACTCCCTAAATACGAGCCATTGCCGAATCCTTAAGAAATTCGGCACCCGTGGCTACTAAAAATAATGAGCCCTTCTCCGTAAGAAAATTAGATAAAGAAATACACCTGGGCGGCAAGTTTACATAGGTGGTCAGCTCACATTTAAGTCGTCTATCAAAATTTATGGCATCATAAATTATTGTAATATTGTTTGTCATTACAGCAAATTTGAATATAAAAATCAGTCAAATATTTTAAGAAATTGTTTTAATTTAAAATACGTGAAAACTAATAAAACGAAAAATGAATTTTTATAAAACTAATAACTAAATGACTAATAATAACAATAAAACATATACATCGCAAATAAAAATTGCCGCCCCAAAAGGCTTGCGCCCTGGGGATATAGCCGATTTAGTCCTATGATTAGGGCGGCCCTGTGCCTAAAAAAATTAAGATTTAATATAATTGATTTGCATGTATTTATTATCAATCTTTACTAGAATGAAAATAACAAATATTACAAAAATATTCAATTTTAGAATCATAGAAAGGAGAATGACAGTAGTGTAATGATCCGCTTCCCACTCTAAAATTTCCTGCCAATACTCAGCAGCTATGCTTGTTTTACACAATTGCTATCAATTATAAATTTTAATTTAATTTAATTTAAAATGTAAAACTTTGTTTAAATTTTTTACATTTGCTTTATTTGATAAAAGCCATTCTATAGACAAATCCAAAGAGTTTACTTACAATTGAAGTATCACGATCTAGGGAATGTTTTTGTTATTAATTCGCACTGGAGGACATAAAATAAAAATGATGATAAAAAATGAGTTGATTTAATATGAGTTTTTGTTTGATCAGGATTGCTAGATTTTAAAAGGTTTGATTTAGTAAAAACGAGAAGAAAACAACATTTGTAGGATTTGCAAATTGCAAAAGGAAGACTTAAACTTTCTCATTATCTAACATCAGAAAAGACAAAACAAAACTTAGGATTATATATTATTATTCATAAAAAATATAAAATAATTTTTGTAAATGGTCTTAATAATTTTATTATTATCTTACCAACGTCAAATGATGCATGATCAGGAATATGAATAGTTAGACCTAGAATCTTTTGTTCAAATAAGGCTGTCTGGCAACCTTTCCTGTTTTATATATAGTTTGCAGCAAGGGTACCGGCACGATATTTTGAAAGGTAGTGCAGAATAAAACTAGGTCTATGAGAGGAAAACTATGTCAAATCTTTCGAGTAAATTGGAGCTCTATGAGACCCAAATAATAACTAATTGACTATTTTGGTGGAAATTTTCGAATATAGACTGCATTCTACTAAATTATGGTAGTATTGTACTGTATAAAATTCAACACTAAGACTTTAATACTTCTAAATTTTTCATGTTGGAAACATGTTTATTACCCATGCTAACATTATCTAAAAACAAGCGAACGCACGCAAAAATTATGGACAAAGTCAACCATTTCAGGTTTATGCATGATAAACTTACATAGAAAGAGAATTGATGTCAACGAAGAATTTGTGAACGCTTACATATCAAAGTTTGCAGAAAAACCGAGAAGATTACAATTTTTATTTTTAGAAAATTACAAAAAAGATGACAGGTTTAATTTAAAAATCTTATTCTGTTTTGCAAGAGTTATTTTATTATTTTGTTTTAGACTTATTTCTTTGATATTCATATTATATGAATGAATGTTTTAGAACGAAAGTTTGTTTTAATGTGTCAATTTTGTATTGTATTATTTAGAAAATGGAAAGTGGTGAACATGCACTACCTCGCACCTCCCTGCCGGCGCCCATGGTTGCCAGAAATAGTATATTAATATTTTTATTTATAATTGTATTTAATTCGAGTGATCTAATGTTTATTTAGATTCGACTTTATTTTCGAAGTGATTAAAATAAACTTTCCAAAGTTTTTAGTTCATCCATTTAATATCCAACAAAATTCTTTGGTGTAAAAGATTCTTAGTATAATTACGGACATAGATGAACAAACTAATTTGATTAGATATAACTCAGACTAGAAATAATTTGTTTGGAGATATTATTGTTTCTTCTTTACTGACCTCTAGAAAATAATTCAGTTACCATTTTTGACAGAAAACTTAAATCCTTCTTTTAGTGAGTTATTACTGCTGCAAATTCATATTTCTATATTTCCATAATGAAATTTAAAAAGTCATGAGAACCATTTTTTATTTCAACTGTTTTATCCTAGATTATATGCGAATAACTCTTTTGAACTAAATCAACAAAATAAAGTGACAAAACCAAATTTTCTGAATTATCAAAAAATCAACAAATTTTGAATTTTAAAATAAAATATAAAATTTTAAACATTTTTAGTAAACAAAATAGAACAAATAAATATTTTAAAAATTTAGTCTACAAATTAATAGATAATTAAAACAAAAAAAGGAAAAAAAATTTGTAAATTAGTCATTGAAATTACATGTGAATGTCGACTTATTTTTCGATACATTATTTTATGAAGATTTTTAAAAAAATGTTTTGCGATATTGAATTACAAAAATATTTTTAAATAATATTTACAATATTCGTAGGGACCATTTTACATAGCAATAACTGAGATAAACAAAACGCATACCAAATATAGAAAAAGACCTTTAAGTATTACCAGACAAACAAACTTAAACTGATAGGAAATACGAAATCCTTTAGATAAGATTTAAGAAAAATGGTTTTAGAGATCGCAATCAAGAAGATAATGCTCAAAATGTTCTATTTACATTTTTGTCAGATGGCACAATATGTATTTTCATTTCTATGATTTATAGATAAATAAACGCACTTAACAATTTCGAGTCTGAAACAGTAAATCCATTCATTTTTCGAAGACCTTTTCATTATAAACCCTTGAAGCGAATTTTCAGTTATTAAGTATTTACATTAACTATCGCAGTTACCAATGAACAATCATTTATATTATTATTTACATTATTACTATCGATTATTATTATTATTATTATTATTATTATTATTATTATTATTATTATTATTATTATTATTATTATTATTATTATTATTATTATTATTATTATTATTATTATTATTATTATTATTATTATTATTATTATTATTATTATTATTATTATTATTATTATTATTATTATTATTATTATTATTAATATTATTGTTGTTTTTGCATTTGTTGTTATTGTTGCTATTTAAACAAAAAGAGATGACAGACGTTAAATTTAATTATATAAACTTCAAAATAAATATATTCAGTTCAAAGTAAGTCGGGATTAAAAATTTTTCAATTATAATTATTGGTTTGAAATGATTTATGTCAATGATTTTCCCTTTTTCCTTAATTCACTGATCATATGGAAAATTGAAAAGTTATTATTACATTGAGAAGGATATTATTACTTATTTCCCAACAGTATTACCAAACTCTCGAATTATTTCGAAATGTTAAATTTAAAAACAATGGCATATGATTATAGTTAAATATAACAGTAATAATAATTAATAAAACAACCCTAAAAAATCTTAATAATTATAAATTTCATTAACTTACACTAAGGCTCGGCAACCTTTCTGATGTAAATAGCCATTTTTTTAAATATTTCAATTTAAAAGAGAGGTGATCTACAAAATATAAGATGCAAATGATTCGATGAAAAATACGTATTTATGATGTTTTTACTTTAATTTAATATTAATTTAATTTAAATATATAAAAAATTGGTGAAAAAAAAGTAACAAAAAAATAATTATGCTTAGTTAAAAATCACATTAAAAAAGGAAAGTCAAAAAGAGCTTATTTTAAAATTTATTAATAAAAACTGGCATTAATGAGGAAAGTGCCATTTTATTTTAAGATGTCATTTAAAGAATATGTAAGGAATAAAGCTTAAATTAATTAATTAACTAATTTAAATATTGTATATTAATTAATTTAGAATTTTATAAGTATGGTATGTAAATAATAATTGTAAATATTAGATTAATAATTTAAATGTAACTATAATTATAATATAATTATATAATTTTAATTAACAGAATGATTGTAGAATGATGTTTTCTTCCTCAAGATATTGTTGGCGTAAGAATAATAAAACATATTTGAATTTCGAATCTTTAGTTTTTATTTAAATGGTTACAATTAATACTCGGTCCACATAGTCTAACAAAGTATAAAAGAGGTAAAAAATAAAAGAAAAAAAATAAAGGAGAATACGTAATGGTGAGGTGATAAAAGAATTCAAGATTTAGCTGTGTAGAATAAAAATTGCTTCAATTTATATAGCTTTTTATTTCTTGAATAAATTTTGATAGATGGAAATCTTTTTGTAATTCAAATTTAAATCAAGTATCTAAATTTGGTTTCGAATGAAAGCTTTAAATATTGGGTTGTCCGGAAAGTCCCTTCGGTTTTTTACAGTTATTTTGCTCAAAGAAAAATTTTTAATCTAGTATACATTGACCATTTTGTTCAATAATGAGATGCCATTTCTCTGGCAATTACATAATTCCAGTTTCAAAAATTTTTGATCATTTTCAGCAAAAAAATTTTCAAGATACATTTTTATACTGTCGTTTGAAGTAAAAGTTTTTCCTACTAGAGAGTTGTGTAAAGAACGAAACAGATAAAATCTGACGGTACCATATCAGGACTGTAAAGTGAGTGAGGTAGCACATCCCACCCTAGTTCCAGTAGTATTTGTCGAGTGATTAAAAAAGTATGGGGCTTTGTGTTGTCATAATGAAACACAAAACTCATTACGATTTATCTTACGAAACACAATTCTACTGCAAGGAATTATTTAATTTTGGTAGTTGCTGGCCGTATACACTAGAGTCAATTGTTATGTCAGGCGGTATGAGCTCAAAGTATGTAATTCCTTTGAAATCCCACTATATTGACAACATAACCTCTTTTTGGTGGATATCTGCTTTTGATGTTGTTTAGCTGGATCACCGGACTTGGACCATGATATTTTACGTTGAACTTAATTGTACACAATCCATTTTCCATCATCCGTTATCAGTTTTCTCAAAAATGGATCGTTTTGATTACGTTTTAATAACATGTCACAGATATTGATACGTCGCATTAAACCAATTTCTTTAAGTTTAGGTGGAATCAAAATATCACGCATTTTTTGAGTATCCAAGACTTCTCAAACGATCATCAACCACTGTTAATAAATTAAACTTCTCTGTAATGTGTCGGTCAAATTCAATCAAGGACTTCAATTGGTTCTAATCAATTTGAGTTGGTGCATCATGAATCGAGAAATTTCCAGAATGAATTTTCGTAAACCAATCCTGACAATTGCGTTTTGTTATTGCCTCTGTACCATAATGTCACATATCTTACTATCTGTTTCTGCAGCTCTTTTAACTTTATAAAAATAATAAATTAAAATATGTCGAAACTTTGATTTTCCATTTTTAAAATCTGTTCAAAAATAATGCAATCAATCAACTTGAAATTTTTACACAAAATAAACAATCAAAACATTATACTGTTTAACCATTATTGCACTTATACATACTGTGAGGTGTTTTCAGCTGAGAGTTAAATATTTCAAAAAATTATTAAGATAATTTTAAATGACAAATAATTGACTAAACATTACCGCCATCTATGAAAAAAAAGCAGAAAGACTTTCCGTGAGTTAATTTTCATTTCATTCAGTTTTCACCCATCGAAAAAACAAGATTCCAAGTAACAAATCTAAATTTAAAAATTGTTCTTGTTTATTATGATTTAAATATATGTGATAGAATGAATCCGTAAAAATGGATTAAAAAGCTTATAAATACAGTGTTTCAACTAGATTGTGCTCCTTGCCACTTTATTCTTCAAGTTAGATGGTTTTTAAATGAGAAATCCACTAACAAATGGATCGGAAAGGTCGGCAATGTTTATTCAGCCATATCTTAATCTTATTCACTTGGAAGTTGTTCGTTATTCGATAGTACATTTGAAAATCTTGCGTTCTTTCCATATAAAAATTTCCCAAACCTTAAAATTATGTAAATTAAGTACAAGTTTTTAACATCTTAAGGTCACAGACTCAGGTAACAGCAACAAGAATTCCTGTCTAGGGAGAAATGAAAAATATTTGGTTCATGAATGACTTACTACTTAAAAGTTTATTGTGATATATAATGAGACTTCTAATGATAGACTAGTTTGGAGATTATTTGGCTCTTACTGGTGCCATGTAAGATATCTGGTCTCATCCTGGATTGACTTTGCAATCAAACCTCAGGATTTGACCGCTCTGTTACAAGACTTCCATCTCAATTTTATCAAATGTATTTATTTATATTAATTACATTTGGCATCGCCTACAAAACCCTTTATGTAAAAACAATTATTGAATATATACAACTTTTATAAAATAATTGAAATATTTATAATATTTTTTGCCATTTATCTAGGCCTGCCATGAACTTTTTGAAAAAAACCGGGACACAAAAACAAATTAATTTAATTATGAAAAAAATATATTTATTAACAATAAATTTTTAATTTTGATAATTTTACATAAATTATATTATATTCTTCTATCAGCATGAATTCAAAAAAAGTAACTTAAACCTTTAACAGTCTTATTAAGTAATTTTACGATAAATTTTCTGATTTTTCTTGCAAAATATTGAAAATTATACTCTTTTCACAACTTTTTTTGATAAAACTGGAAAAACTAAAGGCAGAGAGTGAAAATTTTTTTAAATTAATCGTTATTTTTATTTTAAATTTTTCTCATACGTTAAAACATTTTCAACATTTTGTTATAAAAAATAATCTGCGAAATATAGTGAAAATTTTTTTGCATAATTTTCCAAATCCGGGATAAATTGTCTTAAACGCAGGACACGGACAAATCTAAAAAATCCGGGACAGTCCCAGCCAAAAGGCAGCAGATGGTAGGACTACATTTATCCCATTAAAATAATTAATTGTATTATAAAATAAGATTGAAAATATATCTAATTCACATATTAAAAAAGAGTCACTCATAATGTGACATATAGGTATATTTATTGTAACTAATTTGTCAGTTAGATGCTAGAGATAATGAGTTGAAATATTTTTACTAAATATTCAACAAAAATACTTTTTAGATAACGATTTAAAGGAGTTTGTAATAAATAAGCAAAATAAATATTCCTAATCTGACACAAATAGCATCACAAGACTCCCCTCCCAATTTCCAGATCACTTGACGAAAAACGATATGATTTTTGGGAAGTCTATAACATACAAACTAACATATGGGTGAATTATATGTATTAGAAATACAATTTTTCAGATCATTTCATTTCAATGATTGCTTATCAGTAAATGTAAAAAAATAAAAGTTTCATTTGAAAAACAATTTTTAGCATGACAATAAAACCCCTCGGTAAAGATCATCTCGGTACCAAAGCAAAAGTTGAAACTACGTTGACGATAAGCCACGATGAACTTATTTAACTGAACGCTTATAAGCACAAATAGTACTCAGAGGGTTTAATATTTAAAACTGCGACTTAAGTAAAAATAGCGTCATTTACAAATGTAATTTTACGATATATTTTGATATAATTATTATTACAATGCCTGCAAGTAAATAAAACCTATTCATATAATAACCAATGATTATGCAATTGTGTGTCAAATAAAACCAATCAAAATAAAACTAATAAAAAACAACAGAAAATGAATTAAAAACTTGAAATAATTGGGGTAAGAACAACAGTCAAACCAATTCTATACATAACATTATCAAGTTTTCACTTTTGTCACTTATATGCTATCTCTCTTAACATTTTATCAGGCATTTACAGATTTGAAAAAGACTAGGATAAAGACTTTAATTAAAAAAGCTTCCGTGTTCATCAAAATTTACCACTGCATACCGAAATAAAACATTCATAACAGGCTATCTTGTAAGCCTTTAGCCCCATCATGAAAAATCCAAATTATGAGGTCTCGGAATAGAAAACCTACTTGATTTAATTATACATTTGAACTGAAACAGTGTGAGGATACTGATTTACTCTCCGTCATTACTATATTCTGTAGCTTATGGGCGAAATGTGGGGTGGTAATAATCCAATTCTATGGTTATGTTGAAACCTATTGGCACCGTCATATAATGACTTGTATTATATGCCCATTTATATTATATGTAAAGTTTATACTACATGTATTTTCATTAAATTATAATACGAGTTTGTGTGTTAAACCTATATAAGAAATTAGTTTATGACAAATTGTGAATTTGCAAATTTGTTTTTTTTTGATTTTTTTGAATTTAAAGTAATTTTAAATGATTTTTAGCATTTCTAAATATCGTAAGTCTACATGTATCTTTTATTATATGTTGTTTGTGTGTTATTTTTTGTACCACTTTCTCAATTTCTCTATTAAATGTCATTACATAAAATTCATAAAATATTAAAATTTAATACACAGGTAAGTTGGTGTGTTTCCATCATTATGTTTATTGATGTTTTTTTATATTATAGATGTTATTATTTCATCCAAACAGGTGTTTGCTATTATTTTTTTTATCCATATAAGAAAGGACACGAGTAAAACAGAAGTTGCAAGCCAAAGAGACATTTTCTATAAAAGTTATTTTTTAAAATTTATCCATTATATTATCCACCACATCATCTACTGCCTTCTATCGGTCTTTTTACAAACAATTCTTGTTGACAAGTGTATTAAAGCGATTTCTAAAAACGCGTTTAAAAAGTTTCTGAGGGGTTAATTTATAAAATAATACCTTCATAAAGGCTTTCAAGATTTAGTGGGGACATAAATGCTAACCGAATATTAAAAAGATTCCTAAACCTAACATATCTAAAATTATTCTGGGTTTGGTTTTCGGAAATGTTTTCGACATCATTTAGGAACGGAAGTGGCATTTTGGAACTTCTTTTTTTCATTTCTATGGAGATTATTATCTTTAGGCCATACTATGAAGAAATTAAGATAAATGCGATGATATGATTACAGATATGTTGTCTGAATAAGCTCATATATTCTCAAAACATTAATCAAGGAATTTGTCTATTATTGTCAGTATTTAGGGATAATTTGAATTATATGATGTGTTTTGAGATCAACTGTGGTATCAATCTATGATATAAGTTAGGGACCTGAAAGGGTTAATCAATTAATATTATGCTTGAATATTCGACTAAACGAAATTTAATAATTTAATTGTCATGTATAAATTTAAAAGATTAGTATAAGGGGAACAGTAATCCATAATTATGTATCCTTCAAAACTGTTTGTACGGTTGCGGTGGAGGGTGGTAAGGTGATTTCTATGTTGCATACTGTTTTTTATTGATATTTTTTTATTGTAATGCGAGACATGTTCAAATCAAAATCACATAATCCGAGACACTTGGTCACTTTATACTAAACCATACCTAATAATGTGTGCATTATGGAATACTATGACAAGAAAAATATTTTTATTTCTTAACTAGAACAGTGTGTATATTGCATATTAACATTTTTAAAAAGACTATATAATTATTCAGCCCCGCTGATCATATTGTACACAACTTACAATTTACAATATCATATTGTACAACTACCCATTTTAATGAAAAAAAACGAAAAAGAAGAAATTCTCTGCTTCCTTATTTTTTAAAGATGTAAAAAGTGTTAGATGTTTAATGCGAGACACTTTCCGGGACAGTTTTCAGTAATGGACAAACAACTCAAATTCAGGGCAGCCCCGCAGCCCCGGAAAGTCTGGTTACTTTACTCTAGGGTGTCTATTGTAGAAGAATCGGGTCTATTGCAAAGGTATCCCCACTTAAAGCGTTTTGACTTTCAAACACACTTTCACTTGCCATTTCTTCAACTACCTTCACGTCATTGTGCTCAGTACTGTTATTTTCAACTTTTGAAGTATAATCAAAATATTTAGTGGAATGTTACCTGTTTATAAGAAGATTATTAATGTCATAAAGATTTTATCTCGAAGTTCATCCATTCGTCTTTTTATCTGTTTCGATAAATTTTTACTTAGATTCGTTTCTAATGATTAAGGCTTTCCAATATAAATTTAGAAAAACACCTTCAGTGGCTAAAAGGTCGCGGAATATTTACGTAATTCTTTAATTGCAGTTTCTAGCGGTGATAGGACAGTTCTTTAAAAATTGATATATTCTCATGTGAAATTTTTTGTTGCCATAATTCATTTAAACTTTTATTTACAGGATCCTTTATTTGAAGGAATCGTTTGACCATGGCTATCAATGAATTCCGCCGAGTTTTGATAACTATCATCAACTGCAATGTCTTGGCCTCTTGTTCATTAACATATCCTTGTAAAATTTTGTTTTTGACTCAAGAGGATTTTATCATTTTTATAATTTTTCTGAAGTTTTTTATAACTTCTAGAAAATCTTCGATGAGATCTAGGATTTCGATATTTTCTTCTAGCTCGGAGATTATTTTAGGATCTTCAAAATTATTTGTATTCATGATAATATTAATGTTTTCGACAGATTCATCTATTATATCTTCATTAACATCATCACAGTCTGTCATATTTTCCACTTCACAAAATATTGATTCTTGTTTTTATACAATACTAAATGCAAACAGTGGTTATAGCAGGGTTGAGATATGATGCCCAAGATCCTTCCATACTTGACCATAACGGTGGCTGCATCATGTGTTGATGATATTATATTATGAACGTTTCATTTTGTTGCGTATTTGTAAATTTTGGTTTTTTTTACATATTTCGTCATGAGATTTAAAGGAACTCTTATAAATGCGAAAAGGTATAAAAAGTACCAGGAAAATTGAAAAATTTATTGAAAAAAATAATATTTTGTTTTTTTAAACAATATCCGGATTATCGAATAGTCAAAATTTCCGAATTCCACATATTGGAAACCTTACCTATCAATATTTAGTAACAAACATAAGAATATTTTTATTTAATAAACCAAAATATGAATTATAAAGAAATTCTAAAAATGGATGATATACCTATATTTTCTGCTTTTATCACTGGTCGACTTTTTACTTCTAAGCTCTTAACACTCAAAAATGGCGTAAAATATCTTTTTAGCTTTATCCGCTGCAGCCATATTACCTTTATATTGTTCATTTATCTTATTCAGTTTTCATTGTAAATTTTTTATTGTATTGCTTTAATTAATGTTAAAAATAATACTACAAGTTATTCTCATTCAGATACATTACTTGTAAAGTTAATAATAAATAAAATAAAAAAATTATATAAGTGAAACGTTGAAATACTGCATTGATATAAGGCTGCCATTTAATGAGTCAGTAGCCATTATAATATGCAATCAGTAATACTGACCAAATAAATATATTATTATTATTATTATTATTATTATTATTATTATTATTATTATTATTATTATTATTATTATTATTATTATTATTATTATTATTATTATTATTATTATTATTATTATTATTATTATTATTATTATTATTATTATTATTATTATAAGTAATAATTATAGTAATGACAAATTTTTAATTAAATTTGTTTCGTTTTGTATTAATTTCAATTTACATATAAATCGCTTTTGATTGAATTTACCCATAAAAATGTCGTTTTAAGGAATCATGCACCTGTGAAATTATACGATTATGTTCTTTTTTAATATAATTAATTTAATTTTTCACACATAATTAAGTGATTTTGGTTAAAATCAATTTGTTATCAAAATCCCATAATAAAATAATTATATATATTAAAAATACTATTTTGGAAAAGTTACTTTCAAGGAATTTCTATTTCCGATTTCGTTAAATGATAAACAAAAATTAATTTTTGTATAAAAATAAAAACAAAAAATTAAAACACAATTTCTGATTTAATTATAATGAGTAGTTTATTAGTTATATATCGAATTAAGGAGGATTCATATGGGGATATGAAATCGAATTTGAAAATAGGAAAATTGGCCAATTGGCAGAGCATAGATCATTGGTAATTAAATTATTCAAATGCTCAGGCTGGGATTCTGAGATACCGAATTTTAGAGATGGGGTCTTGAGAGATATTATAATTTATGTTCGGGTGGGATCTCCGGTTTAAGATAAGAGCGCTTATCTAATCAGAATATCGTAATCTCTGCCGTTTGGAATGGAGAATTGTGGAGAGAATGCTGATAGCGTGTGCTGCATCCATCTGACTGCTGTTGGTTAGTGTGAACCGATGGTTTCAGTGTGAGCAGCTTTATCGGTCAGTGGGAACGATCGTTGACCAGATATGACGATTTGCCCCGTGTGGGTCAGACAATGTGATTTATGGTTGGAATTGTAGAGGCACGCGAGACCACAAACTCACGAATGAGGTTGCTAGTAGTATTATCACATGAACAGATAGTCAGAAGAGAACAGAAGATTTATAGTGTAGACTTATACAGGAAATTGATACCAATTAAAATTCAGTCTGCCATTCATCTCTTGAGATTCATCTTATGATTGTTTCGGGTTTAACCCGTTAAAATTATATCTGCCTTTTTGTATATGAAATAGTGATTTGGGGGTACATCATTTCAACAGTTCTGTCATCGATGCTGGAGGTTACTGGCAGGTTTTACTCTATAATAAAACAAAGTCAATCATAATAGTTTTGTCAAATATTTCTCATTTAACACTTTTAATTGGCTCGACAAAATTTCATATTTAATGAATCTGTTTATGTTAAGTTGAAAAAAAACATAATGTATAATTAATAATATTAATAATATTTGTTTATTTATTTATTATTAATATTAAAACAAAATTATTTGTCAAGAATTATATCAACAAATTAATAGAATACGGAGACGGTAAAAATCAAATACAAATTTAATTTAATTTTTTCTCAGTTTAAAATCTTTATTCCGCAAAGTCTTTTAAAATATATCATTGACAGATCGCCTATTGAGAGATAACTAATTAAATTACACCATGACGGTGGGAATTCTTAAATTGTTATTTATGGAAGTTAAAAAATGTGAGGAAGTGTTTCAGAGTTAAAGAATAATACTTTATTAATATTATAACTGTATTGTATACAAAAGTTAATAAATAATAACAAAAAATAGTAACAATACTTTAGTAGAACATGAAAAGATTATTCAAATGGAGCCCCTGTAAAATTTTAATTTTTCATCACTGATTAAAAAAATAGAAGTTTTATAATATAAATGAAATTAAAATATATGATAAATTAATAGATAATAAAAATATAATAAAAAATACATTGAAAATATAATAAAAATGTCATATTTGTTTAATTATCTTTTGAATAATTTTGCCTTTATAAATCTGATTTCCAAGAAATACGCAAACATTTCATACGTTTTCTTGAAACTTGTTTTGAAGATTGGATAATTTTTTGTTTCTGTTTTTTAAATGAAGATGTACGACTATTTCATATGAGAACGTGAAGAAGAATGTAGTTAGCGAAGAGTGGAAGGAATAACTCAGAACTTACACACTTATGAATTAACTTGTAGGGTGAATATAATATTTTGCATTATTAATTCTAATAATAAATTAAATCTAAAATTGATTGGCAAATAAATAAATATTCTAATTTTAGAATTGTTTTTTTGGTATTTCTAAATTTAACGTTAAAATTCTGTATTATTATGTATTATTATTAGACGAGGAAATTCATAAAAAGGTAAATTTTTTATATTAACCCTTTCACTGACAGTACTTTTTATGAAGTCTACCAGAATAACAAATTTTGGGCAATATGTTCATATATGTGATTGTTACAACAAATTATTTCTTATATGCTTATTTCTTTACGGCTACGCAATTTACCGAAATAGAAACTATCTATTAATATTTATTTCAATATAAAACTTTTCAATTAAAATATAAAATTTTTCAAAATCAATTATAAAAAATAACATTTTTAAATTTTGATTTTAATGACTTAATTGACTTAAACTGTATTTTTAATATTTTATATTTTTAGACTTTAGCATTCACATACAAGTATATTATTTTAATTAATAATTGTCTTTGTTCATTTGGGATAAAATTTGATTTTTATGCAAAACAACGTCAAACTCGTTAGTAGCCCCAATGGTCACCTGCTGCAGTTTACGTGTTGAAAGTTTTGGTCTGATGATTCGGAATTTTTTTAACCTTTTAAAATAACATGAACACTAAAGTTTCCAATCCATCGAAATTCGGTACAAGAACATTTAAAGAGTTGAATAATAATAAGACACAAAATGATGGAAAATATTTACTGGAGAAGCAAAACTTATAAAAGAAACCCGGAAGCATATTTATTATTTGAACAACCCAGAGTTTGTAATATTTTGGGAGGGGGATAGATACATTACAAGTGTTTCGTGACTACAAAATAATATTCAATAAGGGAGCCATTAATTTGAAATATATTGCGTTTTCAAATTACATTATTTTCACATTGGAATATAATAAATTCTGTAGAAAAAATGATTCTCATCTGTTTTTTTTGTTAATTTTTTATACTGAATCAGTATTATCAGTTTTACTGATATGCGCGTTGCTGTGTCTAGTTCCGGAAAATGAAAATCAGTATCAGTCCAGCCTTCAAATTCTAAAGACTTGTCATTTTTATAAATTCTCACAGCAATATTAAATAATATAATGACAAAACCGGATATTTGGACAGTCGTGATGAGAACAAAAGACATTAAAACATTACCATCAAGCCATTAAATTGTTATAACCCGTATTTTAATATTTAACTGAAATCTTTTTAAAGTTTATCACATTTATAAAATTTTCTTAAAAAATAAACTTATTTGTTTTAGAATAATCGTTAATAATAATAAAAAGCATAATAATAATACAACATTTTTAATAATAATAA
The DNA here is from genome assembly GCA_959609185.1 of Schmidtea polychroa. NCBI lineage: Eukaryota > Metazoa > Platyhelminthes > Tricladida > Dugesiidae > Schmidtea > Schmidtea polychroa. The sequence goes on from CAUHTR010007340.1 coordinate 169,325, forward strand.
AAAGGTATTTACTTATTATAGTAAGTAATAAAATTTAAATTAATTATATTATTTTTAAGAAATTTAATTGAAAAATAAAATATTTATCGAATAAAATGTAATTTACAACACATTTTAACACATAAAATTAAAACTATTTCTAATAAATAATAAAAAAATTGTATCAAAATAATTATTTATTTTTCCTTTTCGATCTGTTTATTCTTAATATTTCATTAATTTTCTTGTGAATAAAAATCGAAAAGTTTTATTTTTCAATTTTCCTATGTAGACAACGTCAAAAATGTGTGCTATATAGGAAGATAAATTTTTGTTCTATGGTTAGAATGAAAATAAATGAATTATCAAAATAATTAATTATTTTTATTCATTAAATTTTATTAAAATTAAAAGAAATCGACATTCGTAGCACAATTCAAAAATAATAAAAAGAAAAATTGAAAAATTGAATATAAACATAATAAAATAGAGAATTCAAAAGGAATAAAAATACTCACTGATAAAAGAGAAATTCCAAATATAAACAATTGAACAAGCAGCATTATTTATATCCATGATATATACAGAAATTGGTGGCATATTTATGGCCCATAAAGCTAAGAGTTATGGTCATATCGATACCATTATGTAGATGCCTGATATAAAAGCAGTTACCATTGTTTCTGGTAATTATCCTCGACCATTAGTCCCCATCTGTAGAGAGGACACGAATTCATTATCTGCGTGTCATTGAGTGAGAAAAATATCGTTTCATCATTTTTTGATTTCCTTAGTTAGTGCAGCTTGCATATATATATAAGCGAGGAACATAAATGGACTATAATTCTTATTAATAGTCCTCCCTGAGACATTAATGTTACCTACTCAACATACAGAGACCATAGTGAACATATAGTAATTACGCTCCTTTATCGCCATGTAAATAAATCTACGAGAGTAAGATTAATTGTAAAAATTTCATCCATTTAATATCCGGATCAAATTTAGTTGAAATCAAGTTTGACAATAATTTCAATGTTTTTCTGATAAATTTGATTATTTTTTGGATTTTTTATATCATAAAGTCAATGGTTTTTTTTATTTTTTGTTTTTTATAATTCTATATAATTTTGTTTTTAAAAAAAGTTAAAAATTAAAAGATTTTAAAAAACTGAAATTTATTATTTCGACATTTTGTTTAAATAAGATTTTCACAATTTTCAATTTGTGATTGGCGATTCTTGACTGAATCAAGCCATAAATGGTATAGCTCACAATATATCCTATAATTACTCATTTCATAATTTAAAAAAATATCTTTAATGCTTTTAAATTACAGTCGGTGAGTATAAAATGGAAAAAGCTAGTAAAATAATTGTTGGAGTTATGTATATGAGTGCAAATAAAATGTAAATGTACAAATTTGAGGGCAAAATTAATAAAAATTTTAAAAGTAAATTTAAGCCCAAATATATATAATGAAATTAATATGATAATAATTGAATTATTAGAAATATTTTTTAGAGGCGGGGGTATGAGTAAGTGACAGGAAAAAAGTTACTTTATTAATTAAAATATTGGTTTGCAACTGTGAGGTGTTTTAAATAACTTATATTAAATTATAATTGTATGTTGTAATAATGTATGATTGTTTGTTGAAATCCATACTTATTCATTAGTTATTATTTTTAGAAAAAAAGCCTCAAAGAAATTAATGATTTGTTTTAATAATGTGCTTATCAAATAAACATTTTTGGAATTTATGTTTATTGTAATTGTGTCAGTTTTTAACAATTCTTTGATTTCTCTGAGTATTGTATTATTCGTGGTTGCTTTTGAATTTCCATTGTTTTTGTTGTTATTGTGTTTTTGATTATTTTTTTGTTTCAACAATCAACTGAAACACTAATTGGTTCGAGGCAATTCCAATCAAAGAAAAATCAGTGGCAACTAATTGCAGAAAACTTAAACTAAACTATTTCTCGAGATACGAATAGAGAAGAACCCTCAAAGACTTAAACCATGTATTTAGGCATATTATACCCCATAATGAATATCAAGACCCGTCAGATCGATACTCGAACGCCCTGCGAGGTGGGTTTCCATACAAGCGCGTCGTTGGGTGCACTATTCCGACTTATTGCGCTTCCTCGCTCAACTGGCTGTGGTCACAAACTCCACAACTTCTCAACTCCAATTTCCCACTGCTACAGTCCTTACCATCATGGGGCTGTATTCAATTAACTAGAAATTGATCCCACAAATTGATTCGACTGAGTTTCTAACGGCCGGAACCTAGTTTTCAATGCGTGGATCTCCATTTGATTCTGAGCGGTTTGCGTTTGTAACTGACTTATCTGCCTCATCCGCTTCTGAAAAGAAAAAGAAGAGCTAGACATAATAATCCAAAGGGTGTGACCCCTAGCCGTATTTAGAAAGAAGGGATACTCTTCTAGAATAGGAAATTTTTGCACCTAATTGGTCATCAACAGGAATCCTTGACTGTTTTTGTTGTGCAGCCCCTCGTCTTCACGCCCCCAACAATAGAATTGAAAAACGTTAACCCATCCCCAAAACATCATTCTCCATTTAGTTAGGACCCCATCGTTTATCCATTCACTCAACCACTCACGTTTATCCATTCAGTTTCACATGCACTACAAATCATAATATAATTAATGTTTTATTATCAATCAAAACTGTTATAGTCAACGCCTATTTCATCGATCTACTGTGCCGGCATCTTTAGGCATTATTAGGCGATTCATGCCTGAGACTTCCGCTTGGCGATCTACTGTAAGTGCTCCTACTCTGCTCCCAATGATCACTATCGAATGAATACAGGTCTTGATCGAGGCACCGTATGAGGTGTTCTCTTCATTTGTTCTCGGACAGATTGAGTGTCGGCTCTCGCTTTATCAGTTTCATAGCAACGGCTTCTTCGGGAGCGGAGGTCGTAACTTGTCGGAAGTCGAAGTTGCGATTCCTTGTCTCTCATCGATAACTCCGGCTTCAGGTCTTGACCCTTTCTCGACTTCCATCATAATAGGTCATTCCTGAATCGTATAAAATAATCAAAAATCACACTAACCTCATGCAACCATCAAAATTAGAAAGATGATCTTGAATAACAACATTTGTAATGCCCCTCATCATTCAACAATATACTCATACGTACGTAGAAGCTCCTGTCACATACATTCCACTCATTCATACGCTATTTAGGAAGAGCCCACAAAAGGATTGGCTCATAATTAAATGCAAACTAAATAATTCAATTTTGCACTACAAAAATAATTGATGCCCACTATAAAAATAATTTTTGCACACTACAAAATTAATTTTTGCATACTATAAAAATAATTTTTGCACACCATATTTTGCACACTATAAAAAAATTTTACACACTATAATTTTAATTAATGAGATTGAAATGCTTAAAAACCCTCAAAATCGATTGCACCAATAATGCTTTTTTTGCTTTGGCTGGGCGACCTCTTTTTCTTTCGATTCCAATTGGGATGTTTTTCGCTGCAGGTGGTGGGACTGCCAGCTTCAGTCGAATAGCTAAACCAACAATGTGTTTGCAAACATTTTTTTGAAGAATGCAGGGCAGTTGTATTTTCCGTTCAGCCAGTCAATTTGATCTTTTGGTAAAATAGTGGTCCAAGAACAAAAAGCATTGATTTTAAACTCATCAAAAGTCTCCCAGTTGTTAATTTCATTAGAGCTTTCAGTCAATTCTTTTGCAGCAATGTTGTACACAACTCCACTCTCAGTTGATTTTGGCTTTATGGTTTTTTTCATCTTTGCCCACTGGTAAGAGCTAGTCCACAGTTCGAAGTTAATTTCTGGAAAAGCTTTGAATTCCTTAATTCTCGATTCATAATTTTGGGACCATTTTTCAATACATTCAATCAGTCCAACAGTAAATCATGATAATGAAACTCTTTCTCTCAAAGAATCTTCATCTCTCATAACTCTGTTGAATGCTTTCGAGAGCATTGTTTGTGCTTGTTGTAAGTTTGTTGGCACCTTCAAACCAATTCTTATTTGAATTAAGCCATTCATGCAGAGAAGTATTTGGTAAATTCTTTGTGTACCTTCCACTTTTCATGAATAAACTTGATGCTTTTTCAAAAGCTTCTGATGATGGACTGAGTTGCAATGAATCAATGTCAGTCAAAATTTCTTGTCTGTCTTCTTTTGGAATCAATGATTCCACTTTTTTCAGAACATTTTTCTTCATGTAAGCCCAGCACATAATCACCAATGATTCTTCACCAGACACGTTCTGAAAGAGTTTTGGATGCTTTTTGCTGCATCAGAAATTAATACATTAGGATGATATGGAGTGTTGAACAGTTTGGCAATTTCTGTCTTCAGTGTGTTAAACATGAATTGGAAGTCCTCAGTTTTTTCATCTGTGCAAATTCCAATGCAAAACAATGGATCCATTGATTTCGATTTGTTGTACCAACCACAAGAACAGGGAAGCCTTGCCATCCAAGTGCGTATGTTGCATCTGCATGAACATGGTCAGCATTCAAAGCCATTTTCAACATTGTTTTGGATGAAATGAAGTACCGAAAGTATTCTGGGTCCTCATAAGAAATTTCATAATTAACTATGAATGCTTTGTTGATGTCGTCTGGAACAATTGAATGATCTTGCAACCACTGATCTAATTCTCCGAGGCTAATGATATTAGGACCATATTTGGTTTTTCTCAAGGATGCCAAATAATTATTCAGTTGATTTTTACATGGCAGTGGTAGATTTTGTTTTGACAGGTGCTCCAAGATAGCTTTAGGCTTCAGTTTCAAATCAAACAATTTATTGATTTCAGCTTTCATAGGCTCTGTCATTGTTGTTCTGGTTTTAATGTTGTCGCAGTCATGGCCTAGTCCTGATCTGAATAGAATAACATCACCACTGTTTGACTGATAACACAACTGAATGGAAGCTGAACATTGTTCACCTCGAAATTTAACTTGGTTACAACGAAAGTACCTTTTTTCCTTCTTCAGTCTTGTTGGTGCGGAAACAAGCCCACAAGTTCTCACTTTTAACAAAGTCTTTAAAGGAGTGTTTCATTTAACTATCATGTATATTTCACCGGTGAGGTGAAAGTCAACTTTAGATAACTCGTATGCTGTCCTGACTATCTCCACGAATCTTCAACATAAGTCACTTAACCTAATCTCCACCCCTACGTTATGTCTTTTAGGTTTGTTTAAATTACAGAGCTACCTAGGCAATAGTTTTGTTTATTGTACCTTTTACCTTTATTTCAATAATTAAAACTAGAAGTACCAAAAATGCCAGTAGTTTTATTTATACTTTATTTATATATACTTTTTACCTTTATTACCTTCCATGATGGCTAACTTCCTCAAAAAGTTCGGTGAAAAAAAATTTTGAGTTTATATATTTCTTTTTTTGATTCGTAACAATTTTTTATAATTAAATTCTCCTAGAATTTTTAATTTTTCCAAATAATTTTCAATAAAATAAAAATTATTATCGAATCTTCCTAATTATATTTAGAGTTCTATCTAATTTCCAAACTACTCAAGTGGCTTCGACTGCTTTGGGGTTTTTTTCCAAACACAATGAACATGCAAGGAAGATGGGGAGGAGTCACTAGGGTCTTCTTAACCGGGCCTCTTAATTAAGGGGGTTTTTCAAACAACACTATTTAAACTACACAAAACGATTGAAAAGTTGATATACAACTTATTTAAAATTCTATGGAATTTTGATGAGATGGATAAGATTAGTTGAAGCAGCGATTATTTCACAAAAAAATATAAAAATAAAATGAATGAAGAAATTGTCGAAGAATTTAAAACCGCGCGAGATTTTAAAAGATATATGAATCAATTTAACAAGCATCAGATCATTTTTATTGAAATTCAAAGAGGCACTATTAACACAATATCTCAATCCGGTAGGCCTGGGCCCGTCATCAAACACGTGGCCAAGATGAGCTCCACAACAGACACAGCTATAAGTACCAGGATCTTTGTTATCCCAAAATATTCCCGTAAAGGCGCATTCTGTTCCTTTATCTCTGGCGGTTTCGTATTGTTCAGGAGTTAAAATTGTTTTCCATTTATTATCATATGATAATGCTATCATTGAACAACTTAATTGTCGCATTTCAGCCGACTGGGTATAGAGCTGATTAATATCCGCAATACAACGACATATTATATCACAAGGCATTTCATATCCAATTTTATATTTAAATCGAGCTGCTTCCATTTGTGCACGACATACTTGAGATCGACAATCAGGGATCATACCAGTTATAACACCTCCAGTACTTTCAGTGATATTAAACAATCTTGTAGCTGAACTCTTCTCAATCATTTTATCTGGAACTTTTCTTTTTGCAACAATATGCACCACACAACTAATTTTCCTAGCAATGAATATCTCTAATATGACGCTATCTGAGTGCTTTTCCAAAAAACATTCCAAACTCCCAATCCAAATTTTATGTTTATCGTTAAATCTGAAACGCTTCATTTTATCATTTAGAATAATATTTTGGTAAATCATTTGAAAATAGAAAACACCAATTGTGCTTATGTAACTTTCAGTATAAGTATCATCTGCAGATCTGAGTAATAAACAAGATTTTCCAACACCAGAATCTCCAATTAATAGAAGCTTGAATAAATAGTCATACTCTGGATTCATTTAATTATTGTCAACGTTCCGGTTTCGATAAACAGATAAACAATTATAATCGTACAAAAAATTCACAATTCCAGAAAAATCTGAAAAACAACTGACTCAGCTAAACAAAACTCTAAAAACCCTCTAAACCAAATTAAATTCAAAAAACTACATAAAAATTGAAATTAAACCTACTTCTCGCATCTGTGTGCGCACACCAACAAAATTCAGTCTAATCACACCGCGCACACAGACGCGACACAGAAAACGCCAAACAGACTGCCAGTCAGAGGCATGGTCGAAACAATATAATTGAAATGGGTTTTTTAAACATATATCCAATTATTGATATTGCACTACAAATATTTTTTACCTTGCCAGTTAGCGTAGTAGATGCAGAGGGGAGTTTCAGCATACTCAAGCGTATAAAAAATTATTTAAGCTCAATAATTGCCCAGGAGTTTGTAAATGGTCTGGCGACGCTAAATATTAATTTGGATATTGAAAAATTTGTGATTATTCCGAATTAATAAGTTCGTTTACACCTCCAATGACTTAAAAGTGCTATTTTAAATTTTTTCTTTAAATTTCGTTTTTGTATTTTTATATTTTGAATTACATTTTTTACTTTAATTTTTTTTTTGGCAAAACAACAATATTTGAATTTTTTTAATTATATAGGGGACCACGTATGGTGCTTACACTGGGGTTCCAATTTGCTCTAACAGGCCGTGACAATAACAATGTTATTCTTCACTCCATTAAAATTAATAAATTAAACGTTTTGATGTAGAAGTAACAAAGAATCAATGCATATGTAGAAATGGATCAAGTAATCAGAACGAAAACGTCGAATGTCAACTCCTACAATCCTTATTAAGAACACAAACGTAAAAGAAAAGATAAACTATGCTGATCAATGAGATAGAAATGACAGACCAAATGATTTATAAGTCAATCATATCAAGCAAATCATTATCCAAACCGATATAACTTGAGCTACGCAGTGGATAAAGAAACGTCCTAACCAAAATACATATCGTAAATCGTAAGATAAAATTAACTAAAATAGATCAGAATATCGAATTACCCAGTTAAATTAATATCAGAATACCTTTGAGCAAGGTCTAGCACTGAAAAGAGAACCCAATCTGTCTGTCTGAGAAACCCGATAACTGAAGCAAAAATACCAGCCAAAAGCATCTTTACTCTCAAACAGTCCCAAACAATCAATCTAAAGTATCAAAAACCGTACCCAAAGACAAGAAGAAGATAACGACAGAATCAAAGAACTGATCCAGAAATAAAACTTATGCATGTGACTTATAAATGAACTTGAACATCGTATCGGTATTTATGCGTAATATAACCAATCACTGGATGTGGGAACTGCTTCAATTTTAGCTTAGATATTTTTTATAATTATATTCCAATATCTCTTAAACTAGTATAGTATGTGTTATATTAAGTTTTAGATTATTATTTTTTGTGTGTGATATGAGGCTGTTATTTAATGGAAATTTGAAGAGCCCGAAAGAGTCACCGTTAAAACTTGTGGCGGGACAATCGGGGTGCGTGCTATATTTAACGATATTGCAAATACAAATAAAATAAAAATAGCAACGAACAATAATGTATAATGAACCAAAACTTTATTTAAAATAAAAATGAATGACCTGAGTTTATACGATAGATGAACTATAAACTTTCCTTGCTTTGTTGTTTTGATTTCTTGGATATTTTAATTTTTCTTTTTACAGTTTTCTATTTAATTTCTTCCTTATGATCGTAATGACTTGTACAATTGAATTACTGGGTCGTTTGGTGTTCGTTAGCTTAGTTATTTCACTAGTGATTAGCTCGGTTGTTCTCGGTTACCCTTTTAGATTAGATTTATAATTAGAGAAATTCCGCTTCAGGATCGTATATTCGTATGATTGAAACTATGACTTGAATAATTTGTTTTCTTTGGAATATTTCAGTCCTTTATCTTTTTATGATAACAATTTCTCTGAAACTGTTTTATATGCTTAGTATATCTTTAAGTTGAGAATATATTTGATTAATTTTCTATCGATTTTTTTAATTTTTTCATTTACTATAGCGATAATTTACCATAGTAAATTATCGCTATATAGTTTTTTTTTGAAAGTCTGGATTTCCCAGATGGGGGCATTTTATATTTTAGTATTCACAATTCCTAATTGTGAACACTAAAATATTAACAAAAATAACTGTACATTACAGTATGTCTATAGTATGTCTAGACTATGACTAGAAAAAATCACAATTTTAACACAATTTTAACGGGTACCAGAGAGATTTGTTGGCTAGAGCCGAAAAATTGAGAGCTTGCTTAATTAGGTCGGAAATACATCGCATGGGAACTACCTCTAGGTATCTAAATTTAATGATTATACATTGAATAATACAAAGTAAAATACATAACATAATGATTATCAGAAGGAAGGCGAATTGTAGGATAGAATCAAAATCTTGCAATCTAAACATCCTATCTCGGGGAGTTAGAATTCAGAATTTTACATTGACCGAAATGAGACAAACCACTGTCGATGGTAAATGATCACAATTTTCTCACGAATAGGCTCACTACGAAAGATTTTCGAACTGAAAAAAGGGCAAAGTCAGTTGAATAACATCAAATAATGAAAGAACAATAAGAGAAGGAATGGATATATAATGCTGAAGCAACACTCTATCGGCAGTTTTGAACCCGAAAATAAAAAGATAAATGATTTTCATCAGTTGTGTACATTACCAACATGAGTACACGGGTGATAAGAGGTTTAATGATCATAAAAGTGTTTAGGGAAGAGTTGATGACAAATATATGAGCAATCCTAAAACATTTAATCACATTCTTGATCGCCAACAATTGCTTTATTAGTACGTCTAAATACTAAATCTGGTATAAATAATTTCCTATGATTCAATTTAACCACAATATTTGGTCCATTTCACCCAAAACTTGTAATAATATTAAGTCCTATGAACAAAAATGATAAAATCACTTTTACACCAAACTTTAATCTATTCTTGATTTAGAACCCCCTTTGTAAATTCTGATTTTATCATTAAGTTTAACGGTGAAAATATCATTTATTTATCTTAAGTGTAAACCTTCTTTTTATATATGGAATAACATTATATTATTAGAAGCCCTATATTATAGGGTATGTTGAGGATACCTAAATAATAATTTATAAAGAAATAAATAAAATTACCTGGGGGAAGATCGCCATGACAAACGGGACGATCTATAGAAACTCAGAAAAGGAAACGGGAGTGAAAAGAAATTGAAAATGAGAAAGAGAAAGGAAATAAAAGTTATCAAACAGGAAAATAAAAATCAAGGTCAGTAGTAATTAATTAGTACAAAAAGGAAAAGGAATTTTGAAATCGGGGAAAAAGGAAAACAACAATATCCTTATCTCGACAGCTTGCCAGTGATAATAGAATTGATGGGAGAAGGCGGTCGAACAAAAAAGGAAACACAACTTGACAGCTTTCAGAGATAAAAATGGGACAGTCGGGGAAAGCAGGAGAAGGAAAGTGGAAAAACACTTGATTATCTGGAGTGCCACAAGAGAAGCGAACTATATAAGGGAAAACTGGTGAACATGAAAGGACAACAAAATTAGAAGAAATATTAGAGACAAAGTGACGCGAAATTGAAAACGATTTGAGATACGATTTGAGAGATAAAATTATTGGAGAATATTAGAGGTTGGGCGAAACGTTGTTGGACAAACGATTGTCAAAAATAATTGTGGAAAATAATTATTGGAGAAGAGTTGAAGAAAAGAATTAGTTGAATAATAAAACGAAAAAAATTGATTATTTGAATAAAGTTTGGAAGAAAGTCAAAGAAAAAAAACCAGCTCAAAATCCCAATTTAGAAAACAATCAGTAATTTGTGATCTTTTAATCCGGAGTTATACACAAGTGCTATTCCTCACCGAGTGTTGTAATAAGCATTGTATAGTCACCAAGCAGAGTGTTGAATTTATTGTCAGTGTCAAGTGAAAGTTTATTTGTGAATCGTATAAAGACACGCTTGGAGTCAGAGTATCATTTAAAATAATCACCAACTCAATAACCCAACAGGTATATTATTATTATTATTATTATTATTATTATTATTATTATATATTGCCAGAGTTTATCTACTAGATATTTTGTCCACCTATGGGTATTGGTCACAAGTGTACTGGTCACACTCAAAATGTTGCAAGGGTATATTAACTCTTTATACCCTGGACTAATTTCTCTCATTTCCTGAGCTTCTAGGCGCAAAACAATTTTCACTTATCTGGTCCTTACTATGCATATAAATTTTGAACCGTTTGAGATAATCAAGCCAAACTTGGTATACAGGCTCAGTATCAAACAACAATTCAGCCGGATTCTGAAAGTTTTTCTTTTTTACAATGTATGAACACGAAAAAGTATATATAACCAACACATAATTATTGTTTTGATAGGTCATAGAAGAAATAAATTTACATTTTGTAATTGTTTTGCTATTACTGTGATACCTGCTCATATTTGTTCATCGCCAGAAGTCCATTTTTGTGTGTTAACTTTCAATAACTTTTCGTTTCGGCGGCATTGCTTCACAAAAATAAAAAATATTATTTGTTCGACAAAAGTTTGGATTAATAAAATATTTATATATCGATAATTGTTTAACATACTTACTAAAAATAATGACGAAACTTGAGTAACTTACCTATTTATTGTTTTTATAATAATAATTATAACCGAATAATAATATAATATAAATAAAAATAATATAGAATAACCGATTTTTTTTGAAAATGTATTTTACAAAATGCAAACACTTTCTCTTCCAACTTTCCCAAAAATATTTTTATAATCACAAACGCACTAGAAAGACACGCGCGCCGTTTATTTCTGTTCGCCGCTTATTACATTTAATAACATAGTATACCAGCCCCTAGAGCTATGACGCTAGATCATCGGGCCGGGAAACTGGCTTTACGGACATATATGCTTAATTTTGAAGTCAGTTTTCCGGCTTGACGGGCTCAAAGGGTTAATATTATTATTTTCAAAGATATTATTAATATTAATAGTTTTAAAATATATATATAATAAATCGCTGTTTTGATAATATTTTTAACCACTTGCTTTTTTGTGATAACTATTATCAACGTACACCAATTTAACTACATCTTAACTATAAAAATATCAATACATGTTTGTTTGTCGCCTTTTTCTCTTAAACAGGCTAGATGGCAGCACGTTTTAATTTCTAAATTATTTAAAATATTATTAAAATGTCATGCTTGCTTAATAGATATAGCGTTGCTATAGGCAATAGCTAAATTGCAAGACGTAAAAGTGGACAACGAAACACTTGACACCCACATATAAATACATATAATATTTTTGGTTAGTATGCAAACAATAAAGATTAAAATTTTCATCATTTTTGTCAGTAAAGTCATATTTATGTAGAACATTAATGTTATAAATATAAAAATCACAACTTTTATCTTTTCAGCTATTTTTAAAGTGAACTTTGCAACAAAATTTACAATTCTTTTACAGTGAATATGCTATTATGTATAACAAGGTTAAAACTCCGAGCCCAATCGAGTAGTGATGTTAGTTTTATTATAAAATACTAAATATGCTATGTATCAACTCAACAAATTCACAACTGAACAAACTATTAGAATTACTTTAATAAGCCATGAAAAATTATACTAAATTCAATTTTCAAATAATTATAAAAATAATTCCAACAAATTCCACTATTAAAATGGATGAAATTCACCAACATGTAAAAAATCAATAATAAAAATCGAAATAGTCATTATCGAAATTCAATTAAAACAATCAATAATATGTATATATCTATATAGATGTTTGGTGCTAGTGTTGTTGATGTTGTTGATGGTGATGTTTCTGTAAGGTTTTATTACTTATATTTATCTAGTCAGTTTTTGGCAGGTTTTACAATAATAATAATAATAGCTCAAACCCAAAATAAAAATAGAACTTTTCTTTGATTTATCAATGAATTACAGTTTTTATAACAATAGGAAAAATCAACCACCTTTTTTCTCGCTATGAGAATAAAATGTAATATAATAATGCAAACTGTGATTGAAAAATTACAAAAGCAATGACAGCACACCAGTGGATTGAAGAAATCAAATCGAATTTTTACAAACAAAGTCAGAAAATATAACAAGAAAAAATAAAATTCTTATGGTAAATCAGTGTTATTATTCTCCTAAATAATATTTACTTTGAATCTAAAATATAAATGGAAAATGAAAAATGTAAAATAAATAGTTATAAATAAATAGATTATTGAATTTTAATGAAATAGTTTCATAGTTTCATAGAAATGAAGGAATCGATAAATGATTACACCAATTGCAATAACTATAATTTAAATAAATAACTAAGTAAGCTGTGTTTATTTCTTAAATGAAATATTTCGACCTAAAACAACTCCTGTTCACTCCAATACGAAATTAAACTAATCTAATTCTCACTTCTTTTAATTGAATCATTTACTTCTTGTTTTTCACTCTGTTTCAAAATTTTCTTAATTAATGTCAAATAAGCCAAATATAACAAATTCGAAAAGCAAAAAGATTTTTAAAACATGTAACAATTATTTCGATTTTAATATTAGGAAATTAAATTTTTAGTAACATCGAGTGAAAAACAAGAAAAGAGGATTCAATTATAAGAGAGATTGAAATTTAGATTGAAATAATTTTTTAAGAAATAAACAGTGCGGAAATGGCTTACTTAGTTATTTTAAAAATTACAATAACTAAGATGTAAAAATAATTTATATTTCTATTACCATTAATGGGCTTATAATATGTTTCGACAGGCGCTTTAGGTAATGCATATTAAAGAACATCTCTAATTCGACTAATTATAATAAAAAAATCACCATTGAAATAAATTATTGTATTAAAATTTAATTTGAATATTATATATAAAAGAATATCTTTATTATTTTTATTAGAAAACATCATTCAAACCTGTTTTACGATATATTTCAACAGTTTCACTGTAATTATCTGGTAGAATAGAAAAAACTGTAGATATTAAAGATTCATTAAAAATTACTGTAGGATAACTGTAAAATTTATACATGTTGAATATGTATAACTGAATGTCAAAGGTGCGATATTGCATTATTTTTGCATGTGAATCTTGCTCAAGTTACTTACAATATAATTACTTCATCTGGAGGGATAATCAATTTGTAGTAATAATAAATCTTATGTCTCCGAAGTCTTATAATAATTGCTAAATTATTATAATAATTTAAAACAAAATTTAAATTATTTTTTAACAATTTTTCAAAAAAATGGATCTTTATTTATGCGTATCTTAACATATGTTGTCTTTTTAAAATTACCCAAAAACTGTGTGCTTTTTATGTACCTAAATTTTATAGAAATAAAAGAATTTGAGTATAATATCATCAAAAGGAAGAGTTGAGAAAAAACTGCTAAATAATAAAGATTCGCAGAAGTTAAAACGATTGTAAAATTGGCATAAATCTAATAATATTAATGATAACATATTATTTAAAATAATGTGATTCAAATAAACCGTCAGCTCTTATTAATTGAAGTAGGATAATTAAATACCAGAATTCCTTCACAATTTTTCTAAAACCTTATATTTACTAAATTTTTGTATTTCAAATTATTTATACTTATAATCTAATCCTTCGTTCTAAAATAATTTAGCTATTTGGGTTTTTTAAATTTTTAGACTAAGAAATGGATAATTACAAGTAAAAATTTATGTTATATTTATGTGCAATTTTTTTGTTTCTACAATTTTTCTAAAAAATATACACTAAAAAACAATATAAAAAATAACCTAACAAAATTTTAATTATTCATAATCATGTATTATTTTGTCTGGGGAATTCTTTAGCTTTTCTAATTGCCTTCACACTATAGTTCAACGTCGCTGGTAATTCATTGTTTTTATTTAATTTATCCTTTGGCATATTGCTCAATTTATAATTGTTGTTTCTTTCGATCAATATTATTGATTATTTCGAAAAAATAAAAATGCACACTTAAAAATATTTATCAAAAAATTCAACTTATTATTTATATTTTTACCGAATGAATCTTTTTAAGTTTTTGAAATAGCTCAATTATTTTGTAACAGAAGAAGTATCTATTTTAAATTTATACACCCTTAGTAAGAAATAATTGAGAATCACTGATATAGGTACAATTACTTAATTGTGAATAACGAAAATGTTATATGGCTATAGTTATAGCATTATAAATTATCATAATATTTCAATAAATACATAAAAACTTACAATAAAAACTGACCATGAATTATTTATCTACTTCCTATGCTACATGAAAGGCACTGACATGGAAGGGGAAAATGGATTTGATATCAAACATTCCTGATTTAAACGATTTATCCCTAAAAACGTGGACAATTAAAATTGGAAAGGTAGTGGGAAATTAATCAGTATTATAAAACTGCATGTAAGATGTATTTAAAAGTATTATCAAGTATTCGTATGTTTTTGGTATGTTAAAATTGTATAATTACATTGCTCGGAATATTATTTATATTTAGTTACATTCTCCACTTATATTTATTATATTTTCGAAAATTGTTTTTCTTTTAATAATATATTTTTGAAACAACTTATGAATAAAATTAAATACTAATACTGCACAATTAACAAATTTCTCAAACTATACTAAAAAAAATTTTATGAACAGATGGAAATAAATAAAAATCAAATTAAATTTTAGTAAATATCATTTTTATGTAATGGTGAAAAAAGAAACATTTAAACAAATTTCTTGTATCCATAATAGTATTAGTCCACAGCCCTTTATTTAATTACTGAAATTTTCTATCTTTAAAATATTCCAAAACTGGAAATAACTGAGCACCGATACAAATTAAGAAATAAAATTTAGATATTAAAAAAACCATTTAATAATATCAGAAAAATCAATTATCTTTTTCACAATTAATCTATTCTTTTCTAATTGCTTTTATTTTCATTCGTTTCAGACTATAAATTATTGTTTCATAACCTTTTGGCGCTTGTGGAATCCTTGAAATATCTATCTATGTTTTCGAAAACATATACATACTACTTATTATCTATTATTGATGATATATTTCATTATTATTTATAAATTTAAAGATGAGGAAAACAAAAAATAAGTGCTATAATAACTTTTAATGTTCACAAGATAAATTAAAGTACAATGCTATAGAATGCTCAAACGATGAAACTACCGTGGCATTTAATGTTACACCAATTGTCACTATTTGATGTCAGCGTGTGAATGAGGCCTTATGCCAAGGATGCACAACCCGCGGCCCTCGTGGCAAGTTAAAAACATAACAAACTTCCTGTGAATTACGGCAATTTTATGAAAGAATTAAAACTTCATGGCACTATAAAAATAGTCAAAATTTTATTAATATTCGATTATTATTATAATGATTCTTATGTGTTAATATATCATTTGTTTTGTTTAAGTTATTAATTGAATTATTTTGTTGGTGTTTAAATCAACTAAATTGTAATATTTTTAAATAAATTTGAATTTACGAAAAATTTCTTTCATTAATACTTTATCAAATCAAGATTAATAATTAACAAAATATATATTAAATATTATTATTAAAAAATATTATTAAACCAAACATTGATAAAATCGTTAAGAGAATCCAGTCACAGCCATCTCATTAGATTAGTATTAGATTTAGACAAATACCGATGTACATCATATTGTCTTCGGCCCTCGACTGCTCTAAAAAAATACAATTCGGCCCTTGGCCAAAAAAGGTTGTGCACCACTGGTTTATGCAAACTCGAATCTATTCTTATCAGAGCGCATTTATTATTTTCTATATCTGTTCAAGTTTATTTAGTCGTAGCTATTCATTAAAATTTTTTTACAAAACCCGAGATTTTATTTTATATTTAAGACAAACTTTCAAAACAGCTTTTCAAGTGTTTATTGGTAAATTTTAATTTTTTCAGGCTATTAAAAACTAAATATTTATAAATACAGTCGAACTCGGTTACTACGAACTCCTGCTTATAGCTAACAAAAAAATTCTTGGTTTGATTCAAGCTATTTTAACATAGGATTTTCCTGCTTACAACGAACCAAAACCGGTTACAATGAACACATTTTTTTATTTAAAAAAATATTCTAAATTAAGATTTTTTTAATTTTCGATTTAAAAGTTCAAATTAAAATATCAATTTTATTGTTAAACACAAAAAATATAAATATATTTTTTATTCAATCTCAACAATTTAATCTTAGGGTTAAATTAAAATTTTAAACAATTGTGTCATTTTATTATATTCTCAAATCAACTTCTGTGAACATGGGTACAAACAAAAGAAAGATCCTCTCAATTGAAAAAGTAGAAATTATTCATGAATTGGAAAGCGGAGATAAAAATTAACAGGTTTGTAAAAAATACAAATAAAAACACAATATTGTTGGCATTAGAAACTAACGCTCCAAACTGCAAAAAAATTAAAACTTGAGAAAAAGGTGATGTTGATCGTGCATTAATTTTATGGTTTCAAGTGCAGAGAGATGCTGGATACCCAATTAATGACCCAATTTTAAAGATTCAGACAGAAAAGTTAGTCGAACAATTGGGTCATGAAAACTTTATTTGCAGCAATGGATGGCTAGATCAATTTAAAACAGAAACAATATTGTTTATGCAAAAATCAGCGGAGAAGCTTTGTCAGCAAATACAGATGTTGCAATCGAGTGGACAAAATCAGTTTGGTCAGAGTTAAAAGAGTTTTAAAAAAGAGGATATCTACAATGCATATGAAAAAGGCTTGTTTTATAACTTAACACCTGAAATGACTTTCAAATTCAGGAATGAGAAATGTGTTGGTGGGAAAAAATTAGAAATCGTCTAACTGTTTTGGTTTGTGCGAACATGACTGAAACAGACAAAAAGCTGCTTGTTGTGATTGGGAAATATCTAAAACAACGCTACTTTAAATGTCAAAAAACTTCCTGTTGAATATACAGAAACAAAAAGGCATGGATGTCAAAGTGGAACAGAGATTTAATCACCAAAAAAAGGAAGATTTTACTGGTAATTGACAACTGCCCAACTTATCCAAAAATTCCCAATCCAACCAACATTAAGTTGGTTTTCTACCACCAAATGCAACATCAATCTTGCAGCCAATGGACATGGGGGTAATCAAAAATCTGAAAGATTATTTCCGAATATTTCTTATTTTGCTGTTGATTGAAAGAAGAGAAAATGGCAAAGATGATAAATAACTGTTCTGGATGCAATTCGCCTGATAAAGGATGCTTGGGACAGTGTCAAACCTATAACTATCTCACACTGTTTTAATAAATCTGGTTTGAATGAGTCAGTTTCCACCTATCAATATTCTGAGGAGGAAGATCTTTCCTTGCCGCAATGGTTAAAGGTAAAAAGAATAAACAACTTTTAGCATGTTGAAGACTTGGATGACTGCTTCTATTGATGAGGATCTGGTGACATCTGAAATCCACTCGGAGGAAGACACTCTTCAAGCTGTTCATCAATAAGATAACAGTGAAGATGAAGATGAAAGTGTCGAAGAAATACTACCTATTGTAGTGTATTCACAACCTTAAGCAGCTTTGGAGATTTTGACTCAATTTTCAGAGAATAATATACCAGAATCTGTTTTTACAGCACTCTCTGTCATTCGAGGGCAGATTAGAGACATCAAGTTGAATTCTATGGAGCAAACTAGTATTTTAAATTATATTACAAAATGACCGAACAAAAAATAAAAAAACAATAATAAAAACCCTTGCATATCTTATCATTTTTGATGTTTTAATAATAATTTTAAAAAAAACTTTTTTCTACTTTTTTTGTTTCCTGGTTATATCGAACCCCTGTTACAGCGAACCAATTTTCTGGTCCCCAGGAGATCGTTATAACCGAGTTCGACTGTATTTTATTTGATAAAGAAATCATAAAAAAGAAAACAAAGTTTTGGTTCTATACAAACCGAGTGTTGAGGAAAGATTTGTAATTTTTGAAAGAATTTCGGTGGTCAATTTAGGTTTAAACTTGTATCTCTTCATTATATCTCAATATTTGCGGCAATTGCTAGTTTTGTATTGATGTGTTTGTTAAGTCTAGTATTAAAACTTTTGAGTTGTTTTTCAATAAAAACAAGTATCCCACAGAAGAGTGGCAAATTTTAAAGTCTCGGTAAAAAATATTGGAAGTTAGGTACACCTATCCCCCGATTTATACGGTAGATTGGTTCTTGAGAATTTCATGTAAACCTAAACCGTATATATGGAGATAAAGACAATATATTTTTAAGGAGTTGGTTCCAACATAGTAATAAACTCGAAAATCGAATCTAGAAATCAATGGATACTGAAACATTCAAAAAGAAATTCATATATATTTAAAAATAAAATAAAAAAAGTATAATTCATTTTATAAAACATAATGTATTACTGAATTTTAATCATCAGAATCCTCACTATATTCTACCTTTTCTTTTTAAATGGAATAATTTCACTTTCGTAGTTTGAAATTGATATTTCTAAATCATTTCTAGACTGTGTAAGAGTTTCTTGTGGTATTATTTTTGTAATAAAATCTGTTCTTAACTGATGAGTTCTATTTTAGGTCAAATAATTTTTGAAACAGAGTAAAAGCGAGACCGTGTAAATCGAAGGATATGTGTATTTCTTAAGTCGTGATTTTAAAAATGAAAAAATGTGCATTTTAATTTTATTGGATTTGGCGTAATTGAAGAAAGAAAAGTATGGATTTGTTGTGAATTTGTTACTATTTCTTCAAGTCTTACACCGATATTTAATAATTTCAGTAAAATCTTTTATCATTTCCACCTTTGACTTCTTTTAAATTCATTTCATTTTATACTAAACAAAAAATATTGATATATTAAATGAAAATTAACCATTTTCCATTTCTGGACGAATATTTTCCTGGGGTATTTGCATAGGATACAAACGATGACCAACCGGACTTGAATTAGATATTGGGATCATATTTATCGATTTATTGAATGCATAAAATGGCGGAGGTGCATTCTGAGTGGAAATAAAATATTAAAATAAAATATAAAAATTAAATTGTAAAAAAATTAAATATTTATAATTTATGTTCATAATATAATAAAAATTTTCTAAACTTCTAACATGTCCAAATAAAATAGCGACTTCCTCCTTTTGTTTGTAGATTGTTTTAAGAATTTCATATGCAGCTTTATTAGGTAATCCACCATGAATTTGGAGGTTACTAAAATTTGTATTATTTGCGAGTATTTGATTTTCCAATGGAGTGGTATGATATAGGCTTTCTCCGTTATCTGCCGCTTTTGAGATAGAATTTGATTGACAGATAGGCATCATAAATTTGAATTCCGGAATTCGAGTGGGCATGTTTGACACTCCATCTAACACATTATTACCAAAATTATATCGCGGTTTAGAACCGGTCTTTCGAAACCGCGTTGAAATTGCAAATACAACAGGCTTATTGGGAATAATGGATAAAGATTTTGGGAGTTCTGTTTTGGAATACTTTCCAAATATTGGTAACGAATTAGACAAGTAATCACTTAGGATTTTTGAATCAGACATGACTGGTTCAGATTTTACTATTTCTTGTGTGGATTTCACATTTTGCACGCATGGCTTTGAATAATTTTCGTTATTGTCACAGCTAACAATTAAAAAAAAATTAAATCTACATCTATTAAAAATAAATATTTCTAATCGTTTAAAATAGCTGCAAATTCATAAAGTTTATTAATGAACAAGAAATTTATTTTTAACAAAAATTATAATTTTTGTAAATAGATGACATTCAAAAAATAATCATAAATTTTGAGCAAGGATCGAGAATTTTATTGATTTATTTTCAAATAATAAAGAAAACTTAGTTTTCAATCAATGATATAAATGAACATTAAAAATATTGCAAATTTTAAAATTCATCTATAGTTTAAAAAATCCTATAGTCCGAATATTTAGGATTATAATTAACATTTAATACAATATTTGTAAAACTATATAAATATGATCATTATATGTACCAAACTAGTACAAGGGATTGTATTGTGATCTATATTAACAACAACAACAACAACAACAACAACAACANCACATTATGTAAAAACATACTTTATATTTATTTAATTATTTATAGAAAATCTTAATTTTTATCTGAAATATAAATTTACGATTAAGGACTTTTTGTTGTTGCTCAATTATACTTGAAAATATATATAATCTTTTATTTGAAACCAATCAATGACGTCTCACACTTTGTTCTTTTGGGTTTTTAATAAATTATCTCCATATGTCGCTTTTATAAGGGATGTCTTTAATGAATGGTCCCATATCCACTACTTAAATAGACACCAAAAATAAAAGCAACCCAAATACCGATTTGATTTGAACTTACAATATTCTGAAACAAAAAGTACCATTGTTATTTTTATTAATTATACACAAATAAAATTTTATAGGAAATTGTCGAAATGAATATTGGGTACTTCCGTGTTATCTTACCCCCAAAAATTAAAAAAGAACACATAATTATTATATTTATTTTCTAAATCAGTTACAAACTCAGCAAATGTTTGCAAAGAGTTTGTAAATGGTCATCCAGGTGGCCAGAAAACCGCAATGCCGTTGAGAATAGTGTTGAACACATCGGCACTGTCGCTTAGAACACGTTTGCGCCACATAAACTCACATAATCACATAAATCACAGATAGCCCTAATAAATTCTTGTTCAATAATGTTCAATAACGTCATCAATAATGTATTCTCTCATTTTTTATATTGTTATTTTAATTGTATTTTATAATTTAATTATTGGGGGTAAGATAACACGGAAGTACCGAATATTGTGAAAATCGTGTGATAATTATGAATAAAAGAATTTAAATAATCTAAATATTTAGAATATATAAATTGCAAAACATTAAAATTTCCAGAAATTCTGCTATGCAATAAAGTTCAAATACAAATAAGCTTCTTAACAACTGGAAATGATTTAGTATCAATCAAAATATGTAACCATATTATATTTACACCTCGGCAATTTCAGAGTTTACTATTGTCATAGATAATCCATTCTCCATCGCAAGTTATAATTTAATTCAAAAGATTCGAGATTTTTTCAATGAAAATAAAAATTTTCGTGCAACGATGAACTTATTTGCTCAACGTATGTACCCTACGATTTTCATTCAATATGTTGTATGCAGAGACAAATTCAATATATAAAAATATATTACGTCCCGTTTTAACATAACTGATGAGTTCCAGTACAAAGTTTAAAATTGGGCTCTGAAAATATTTTATGTATTTATTTCCGGAAAATTTGGAAGGGGAAATAAGGTTGGAATTGTAAAGCTCAACTTTATGATTTATGGAATTTAAACGTCAACCCGAATTAAATCCATCATCAAAAGACTATCGACATTCTCATAGTTTTACTTAATTGTTAGAAACCGTTAAACAATCGGAAAACAATGTAAAAAGGAATAACATAGTCGATTGTATAAACCAATTTTAATATATTTATCAATGGGTGTTTTAACATGAAGTAACTAGTTGCCTACTATTGTCTTTATGTTCTTTTTTTACAATCATTGACAGTAATTGCAATAGATTTAGGACAAAATTATTTAAATAAAATTACCCAATTAAGTAGAAATATTTAAAAAATCTACAAAGTTTAAGATTGTAAATAGTAAAAATTACTTAATTCTTCATCTTTAAGATCAAATGTTCGATCAGAATAATTTGCAGGGTATTGTGGGCATTCGGAATTGCCTCTTGATTTTCTAACGTTTGGATATTTCTTAGGACGAGACTTGCTCTGTTAAATATAAATTAATTATTATTAGTTAAAAACGCCTTTTCATACTTTATAACCATACCAATAGCAATATTTTATTGTATATTACTTTAATTAAATGCTATTTATTGTACGTAAAGATTGAAATTTTCAGTCATTATATAGTTTATTACCAAATAAAAGCTGAATACCCATCGCATTGAAGTGATTTTAAACATTAGAAGATATTACGCATTTAAAATTAACGCAAAATTAATAAAACGAACTAATCCTAAATTTTAGATTTATAGAATTTAAATCAAATGTCATCTTACATATTACCAAAACGTATTAAAAAACCGCTTTGGATTATCATAAGATATTTTTCTAAGCAGTATATAATAAATATATATATTGTAAAAAAGTACTGCTAAATAAATTTTTAACTAAATAAAAATGGAGCATAATTATATCTAATTAAAACAAATTGACATTATTTATATAAACCATAAAATATTACATAAATATTTCTTAATTATTTATAATTAGTGATAAAAACATTAATCGAAATATATGTTTAAAATAATAATATTGCTTAAAAGTAAATTTAAATATTAAAAATAATAAAACTAACATAATTTTGCATTTCAACACCTTTATAATTTTCAGTTTTCTGATTCACATTTACGTTAGATACTTTTGAGTTACGATTAATATTGTTTCGCTAAAAAATTGAAATATAAGAGCTTTAAACTACCAAAATTCAAAAAAATAGATTTTAAAAGTTAAAATGTTGAGTAAATGCGATAAAAAATATTAGTAACATAAAAAATTGACTATTAATTAATTTAAAATGTGGATTCGTAAATTCTATTTAATCTGTCCTATGGTAATGTCTTAGTAGTTTTGTGAAATAAATGTCTAATTCATTTTCTTATAATTTTCATTGTTATCTTTTTCTAAAAGCTCATAAAATTCTCGAGAAAATTGATAAGCAACCCAAAATATATGAGTGGTAGTTGGAATACAAGACGCGTCCAGCTTTCAGCTGAAAAGTCTCAGTGCGAAGTGTCTGGTGAACTGGTCCATTGAAGTATTACTTTTCGGGTTAAGGACACCACCAACATTCATAGGGTCATAACTGGTTCTATGAGTAGGAGGGCCCACCGAAATGGTGTAAACAGGATAAATTAACGATTGAAGAGTTTGAGTTTTGCTGATAAATGACAGAATAGTAATGAAATTGAATAATGTCATGTTAAATAGATGCTAATAGAAAATTTCCATTAAATATTAAAGGAACGCTGCCCAAAGTTTCAAAAGGCATTACAAACAAACGAACGATGAGGTTGTCAAATGCTAAGACATGATGCTGTGTGATCTAAGAACAAATTGTCAAGCGAGAACTAAGGGCAGATCCCTGCATAAATGTTCGAATGAATAATGATGACCATGTGAAAGAGCCTTAAAAGAGAAATAATCTTAGTAGTGAATATAGAATGATAAAGCAACGTAAAAACTTCTAGTGGCAATCATGGACCCGAAAGTGAAAATACAATGCTCAATAGTTCTAGTAATGTAGCTCATCTGCTCATTGATTTTTAGACAGTGTGCACTAACAACGTGGTGGTTGCTATGGATGCACTTTTGGTAGAAAGGAAAATAACCATGAAGATATTTAGGGAAGAGTTGATGACAAATTAATCAGCGACACTAGAAATTTCAAACAACACACTCCCGAAACACCAACACAATTTACTACACAATAAAATATTAAATAAAAGTTTGTAATTAAAAATAGAACTTGACTATGTCCTCTTTTAAATTGATAATCTCATATATATATATATATATTTATTTATTTATAAGAATAGTAAGTTCATCGAAAAATATCGTATCAA
This sequence comes from Schmidtea polychroa, assembly GCA_959609185.1. NCBI lineage: Eukaryota > Metazoa > Platyhelminthes > Tricladida > Dugesiidae > Schmidtea > Schmidtea polychroa. The sequence goes on from CAUHTR010007340.1 coordinate 193,832, forward strand.
TTTGGTTTTTAACATTGTTGAGTGAATTGAGGAAGCTCGTATTGATTGGTCGATTCAACATAACAAATGACAAACCATTCATCTGGATTAAGCTTTACACAAATCGAGTTTTATGAAATATATATGAGCCGTTTATTTTGAAAGTGGCCTAAGTCCATTTTATCAAAAAAATCAAGCTAGCTATTTAAATAATTACATTTTTACATTACCTTTTCATTTTGAAATTATAAATAAATTAAAATCACTAGAATTTTGTAAAACGAAAATAAGCTGGCTAATATAACGAAAGTGGCTTAACATAAATGAACTTAGGTCACTTTCAGAATAAATGGCTCATATGATAATATGTGAAATTTACAATTATCTTTTCTTTTCCTCATAAAGAATTTAAAACATAATTAAAAAGTAAATTTTCATTTATAACATTAATCAACTAGCTAAATGGGATTTTTTGACTCGTGGCATCGTTTTCCCCCGCTAAACACTATTATGGTACATTATAATTAGACACTCTAGGATTTTACACTTCTATGCTTTAATTCCTATAGTACTAAAATCTGCATTTTCTCATTTGTGTTCAACAATATTACATAATTAATTAATTTAAACAAAAGATAAAATATTAAATTTATGGTTATTTCAAAAAATATTATAATATTATTAAATAAGCGAGGAATTGGGGTTAATTTATCAATTCATTTTAATTTTAACAATTTATAGAATGCATCATAAAGTACTGTAAATTAAAATTTACTTTAGGGCCACTTTCCTCGTTATTTTTAGATTCAATTTTAAATTCTTTCTTTTTAAATTTTTTCTGTCTATTAATTGTTTGCCATCCATCATCGACTTCTTTGTTACAAACAACCATTTCGAGAATTTTATCGGCAGCCATCTGTAAATCGTAATTACAGTTCATTAACTGTACAATTGCTGATTCCTGGTCACACCCAGTCATAAAGCATAACTGAAATAGTTTCACAGTTTAATCATCTATAATTTTGTAAGGAGTAATTATAATACTCTGAAAATGTATTTGGGTGCTTGTATCATCCCATTTTATTAATATATATTACTGACAGTACAATAGTGCTATCAAATTTAACAAATTATTGATTTTAAAATTTAGCACTTAATTTCAACACATTTACACTTGAGTGAATTTCAATATAAATATATTTCGACGGTGAACAGATTTCTGAAAAAATACAGGAAGGAGAAATTAAAACTATCAAAAAAAAATTTGTCTTGATGTTAAATACTATTCAGATTTTTAAATTGTGCAGGTTTTAACTGGTGCAGAATGTATTTAAAATAGTCTTAACTCTCTTTAAAATGTACATTATTACAATAACTTAGATAGTTGAAAAATAATTTAATATTTTTTCAAATCATAATTGACTTAATATTACTTATTCTTTTCTCTAAATTCCAATCAAATATAATTTTAAAGAATTTTAAATATTTAATTACATAAAAAAATTAAACAGGGAGTTTGATTTTATTAATTATATTCATAAAAATCGGATGACAAGTGCAACATTTCTCTAACATTCAGTGAAAAAGTTCACCAATCTAAATATTTATGCAGAAATTAATTGTGGTACATGATTACCAATCTAGTGTTAAAGTTTAAATGCCAGAATCCAGTAAATATTTTAATATTAAGTATCAGATACTTTTTATAGAAACAGTTATTATGAAATTTTATCTGTAATGTTCATATATTACTGATGGATGTTCACAGCAAATTTTCCAAAAGCGATTAATATTATATTATCACACGACGTAATTATATTATATAATAAATATTTAAATATATTTTAAATTTGAAAACAACTGGATTATTTTATTATGTAAACCAGTATAATTATTGTGCCTGTACATTTGTTTGGTTAATTTTTCATGTATAAATCCTCAAATTATGTCTTTGTTTATTATTCATCTCAATCAGAGCCATATTCAAGAAATATGGCACCCTACTTAGTTATATATAAGAGCACCCTCACTGTACGAATACGAAAGTGTGGAAATAGAATTATGTAAAACAGCGTAATTGATTAATTTTTCATTAATATATTATTGTTTTATTAGTATGAAAAGACATTTTAAATAAAGCAGACTGCAAAAAATATTAGATAGGTACAACAAAGTGTATAAATTACAATAAAAATGTCATCATTTGCTTGAATGCAAGTTGTAAGTCGCACTGGGGCTGCAAGACGATTGCAGTTTCAAATTGGTTTGGGGTGTTTGGAGATTTATAATTTTTGTCGAGATTTTGAATTAGTGCGTAACAGTAGATTTTGTTTAGATTAGCTGACTATAAACATTTTGAAACATTGTCTCTTGCTTTAATCATAAGATTATTTCTTTATTAATTTAATTATTCTTTCTAAAATTTGGCACCCTAATCAGCTGCTTATATCTTTTATGCCAGAAGTTATTTAACATTTTCTAGGTCAACAAACATCAACAAACACCCACTTGTTAGATACCATTAAAACATCTTCACTTAGTTCAGAATCATGACTACTCATCGCATGTGATACATATGATATTACCTTCTCGTAACCATTATTATGTCTTTGTGATAGTACAGCCTCAATTATATCAAAACTGGAATCCGTATCTAGTATGATTTCTCTTGTAAAATCTGGATATCCTAAAACAGATGATTCCGTCAATGCTTTCTCCAAATCTTCGAAAGGCCTTTCAACGTCTTCTGTCCATAATAATTTCATATTATTTTTTACCCACATAGTTCTTCCAAAGTTCTGGCTTTTTAGCGTAGTCTATAAACCTTCTATAATAATTACATATATCCAAAAAACTTCTTAGATTCTTTATACATTTCAACTTCTGGAATGACTCAATTGCTTCTAATTTGGATGGATCGGTTTTTATGCCATCCTTGTTAATAATATGCCCTGAAAACTTTATTTCTTGCGTAAGTATGTGAGATTTTCCCGGGTTTATTCTCTTCGTGACTTGATATTTATTGGGTTTTAGCGTGTATCTATTCTATGTTTCAACGATGTTGTGCATCCGATGTCTCATTTGTTTTCCACAAAAAACATTCTAGCTATTCTTCATAATTTCTGTTAACAATGTATTGTTCAATTTGAATTCTTTTCTTGCTCTGTTGAAACTTTGTGTTCCTGTTATGATTCCCGAATTTCGCTTCAATATTACACATGTACTCATCACTCGTTGATTCTACCGTCTTCCGCGGCCATTGTATTTGTATTAAAAATTGTTCCCACAATTCTATATCTCCAATCACTTCTGGTGTTATGCGGTTTCCAGTTGTGAACCTTACCATTTTACATATTCCCATTATTTCAACATCCATCATTACCTTACTTCTTGTTTCCAATTCATTATCATTTGTATAGTTTAAAATACTTGCCGTCTTCATAAATTCTATATTATTAATTTATTTTACTGGTTCAAACTCATTACGTTTACTATTGTTCCCGAATCAAGTAAACAATCCATTTCCTATTTTTGAATTTAGATTACCACACTAGCCCTACCTTTCATCTATCTTTAACATATTTCAATCTGCTTAAAATTCTTATTTAAAAAATTTATTAACTTTTTTAACTACTAGCTTATCATCCTCTTTCTATTTTTTACGTATATTACACCAAGTGTATTTTCTCCGTTGTTCTATCCTTGAGGGAGACTCCCACATCGTTTAAAAAATCACCTCTCCTTTTCGTCTTCATCATTTTTATTTCCAATGTATGCAAATTTTCCTTTGTGCATCCCGTAATAGATCCATGTTCCCGTATCGTTTCTTCCTCCTTTTGTAACTTCCACTTTGTCTTCCGTTATTTATATTTATCGTGGTATGTTTTATCCTGATCAAATTCGTGTAGCATTCCTCTGCCCAATGGTCTCCTAATCCATATATTTGGCATCTAATCTTGTTACAATTTCTCTTCGCGTATCAATCTACTTCACACACACACATAGTAAGTAACGCCTCCTTTCTGTCTATTCGGACACTCTCTGGGTATGTCGTTGTTGTCCACCTGCATAACACGTGATAATTCTTCGTAATCCATTTGAACATTCTCTTTGTACATTACCTTGTCTTCCACAGCAAAAAACATTTTATGATCCTATTATCTGGAGTTACGTTATCTCTATATCTTCTGTTTCAAATTTTAGGTTCGAAATATCTGTTATTTTTATGATGACATCTTTATAGCTTTTTTTATCTCTACTCCAGGTACTCTTTCTCTTAACGTATAAATCTCTTCGATGATCTGCCTAACTTCGTGTAATTTCTTGGTATTCTGTACCTCCGATTTCATCTACCCATTACTTCATTCTTAGCTTCGTGTACCAATAGCAGTTCTTCTAACTTATCTAACTTATTCATGACTTATAAGTAATTTGCTATCGTGGACTTCTTCGTATATGCTTTCCCAAGTTTTCCCTGATAACCTTTAATATAAGAATCAACCTCTAAATAGCTTCCTTTAATCTCCTTGTTGATCCGGACATATTTATGTCATCAAAACATCTTCGTTTAGTTTAGAATCATAAGTCATTTAGCAACTCAAATATTAATAAAATCAATATATCTCAAACAAATTAAGACTTTATGCTTAAATATCTTCACGCCACTAATTGCATATTTATGGTGAGTTTTTCATGGTTATATATATTCTTAGAAAACGATTCTTAGAAAACGAAGGAAGTAAAATATATAACTAATTTTAAAGTAAAACTAAAAAGTAATCACAGCTGAGATCGGTAGTTGAAATAAAAAGCAAGTGAATTGTCACATGATTGATGTGAATCAATATTTTAAAAGTATAGAAATAAAATATACAGATGAACAAATTTATCTAATGTAAAATAAATTCATATTATCATTAGTCAATTCAAAACTACATAGTGATGATGTGCAAATCAATCAATATTTTCATAAAATTTTTAATTAGAAAATAATCAAAAGGAAATATAACGCAAATTGTAAAACGATTTTAGGAAAATGTGCAAGCAGAGAGAAATAGTCCAAAATTTAAATAAACTTCACAAAAATTGAGAAAATAAGCCTACTATATTAGAATTCATAAAAATACACAAAATATCAAAATTAGAAACATTTGTCTGCATTTTTGTCGACATTTGTTAATTAATTCTGCAAAATTGTAAATAAAAAATGCAAACGGATAACATTTTATTTAAAGTCAATTCATAAATTTATAATTAATTTGATAGATAATTTTTCTAAATATCCAAATTGGCAGAATTAAAAAAACTTTGAATAAAAAAGATGTACTAATTAAAATAGGAAAATTAAAACTAATCAAATCTACACTCCAAGATTTAGGTTAAAAATCTAACATAAAATCAAGATACTTTTAGTACCATTTTATCTTCGGAAAATAACTATGCCATCTACTAATAAAAGTTTGGCAAATTCTATTAATGAATTGATTGTTTTATGATATATTAGGATATGCCAAACAAAGTTTGAAACAAAAAATTTCTCATTTCTGAAAAAATGTAATAGAAAAGTTAAAAGTGAACCAGAAATCGATTACACAAAATCAAGAAAAACTATAAAAAAGTAGAAAAATATTAAGAAATAAAAAAGAAAAATTAGACTAGACATTGAGTCTTGGTCTGACTGATTGAGATAAACTTTAAAATAAATTTGTCGATAGAGGAATCATTTATTAAAATGTAATTCAAGTAAATAAAATGTAAAATTTAACAAACTCAAAAAGCGAATAAAAATTTGAAATTATCGATCGATTTATTCAGATTTAAATATTGGGAATTAAATTTTAGTTTAGATTTAATTTTAAAGGACTTAAATTTGTTTAAATTTATATATATATTTTTGAAAATATTTTTTTTTTGAGAAAAAGCTGAGAATGAAAGATTTGCTATTTTTTTCTATTGGGGTGATCAAGACCTAATTTTGTTCGAAATATTTTATTTTATGAATAAACACTGCAAATTATGACTTGCATAGTTATTTATTTGAATTATATTATTAGTATTTAAATTACTATTGTTTCTAAAGATCTCCAAGGACGTTATATATATATATATATATTTTCACAATATTTTTTCCAAAAAAATTCCAAAGTTAAACGAGGAAAACTATCCTTATTTTTTTGCCTGTGTCAAGCGCAATTTGATTTTATATATTTGGTTATGAACACTGGAATCTAAATCAACAAAATGGAGAAAATAACTGTTCTGTGAAAAGGACATGCACACATAGACACTATAATTAAATAACCAATAGACTACAAAATTATAATAGACCAAATTCGACGTCCAAGAAACAAGTATATAAAATTTCATTAATATAAAATAAATTTAGTGAAACTTCATTAAATTAAGTCAGTTTAAAAGTGAAAACGGGTGTCAAGATTTTTTATAGAGGGAGATTGGGTTTCAGTTTAAATAGGTTCCTTTTTAAGTAATTACTCAGTTTTAGTTTTAAATACTCATAAAGATAGATCACCTTTATTGGTTCCTCATAGGTAAAAATGAAGGAAATTTGTGTTTCTTTTATCCTATATCTCATCATAATGCTATTGAAAACCTGTGAAGATATTAGCTCTATTTTGGCATTCTTTCATTAACGTTTTTGAGGTCTATGATACGATTAGATGCATCATTACTAATTTAAAATATCTTTTTTTCTTAAATGTAAACTATGCATTGACGAAAAGAATCAAACCCTAGCCGTATCAATGTTTCTATAATAACATTCATTAAATGCAAAATTCAACTCGGTCTTTTTCGGATATATTTAAGCAATTATTAATATCATTTAAATATATCTGAAATGAATACACGAACAATTTGTTTTAATAGTTGAAATAAAATAAAAAACAGAAATTTGAAATTATAGAATTGTTAAATAAACATTATTTTACTTAATCTTCTAATTTATAACAATAAAAATTTTCACTTTGTTTATAAATTCAAATATGTGCAAAATGGTATTCAAATAAAATTTTGTTAATAAACTTTGATTTGTTTGAAAAACGTAAATAAATTTATTCTATTTAGAATTGGAACTATAACCGAATGGATTTTTCAAATCTTGCATAGGTAAAATATTACTGGCCTTTATTATTCTTTATTATTATTCTTTCCCACTTTTACTCTCATTTCTTTCACAATTTATTTATACTTTAAGAATTATCCTAACAACTTATGAAGTCTTGTTCCGTTTCTAAAGTAACTTTGATATCGATAACACATATTTGGCTATTTCTAATGTTTATGGCAACCAAGTTGGGTCTTAGTATTATCTGAATTAAATTTAATCAGTATACAATTTATACTACAGTAGAGTACATTCAAATTATCAGGAGACTTGTGCGCTTCACAAAATGACGGGTAGGAGTGATTGGTTGAAAGTGTGGTGACTAATGACTGATTTTATAATTAACATTTAAAATGGACTTATTTAATAGCTTCTAATACGTAATAAAAATATATATTGGTATTTTTTTTAATGAAGTGAAAGGTGTTTTATTTAATTTAGAATATGGAAATCACAATAATTCAAATTATTTATATTTATTTTTATTATTAATTAGTGAAATTTTAGGAGAATAAATACATTTTGATGGCATATAAAAGCTGAAGATAATTAGTTACTTTGACTATATTATTTATATATAATATATAAAAATGTATTCGAATTTTAAATTAAATAATTTAATAAAATAATAAATAATTGATCCCCCAATTCTTAAATATTACTTACCCAATATTTATTTTGATCAATTTCATTTTTTAAGTGATTTTGAAATTCTAGAGTAATTAAAATTAATATTATTAAACATTTGAATTTATAAAATTTTTTTAAATCGTTTTTTTATTTTAATTTTTAAATGATAAATTATCATTTTTAGTATATCTCTAATTTTCAAATTTACTAATTAATTCAAAATTTATATAAGATTAAATAATGATATTAAAATACAAAACAGATTCAAAAATCATTATAAAAAAAATATGCATAATTTTATTCATATTAAAAATTTGCGCAATTAAAATGATTTGAAAACCATTGTTGAAAATGAAGCACTACGATATCAGTTGAGTACAACTATGACAAAACAATGCATTTTGTATTTGGTTTAAAATCTCTGTTTAATTTAATTGTTTACATATTTTATAAATTTACAGACATTATTTAGTACAGGTTAATCTTCATATTTTTTATGAAATTAGTAAAATATTTAATGAGAATAAATGTGAAGTATCAGTCAACACTCATTATTAACAAACATTATTAACGAATACTTGTACCTTTCTTTAATTTCAAATAAGTATAGTATGTAAAATTGAAATTAAATATATCGAAAATTTTATACTGATGATAATATTAACCTAATACTTTGTGGTGAGAATTTGTAAAATCAAAAATAAACTAACCTCACTGGTCAGCTTCTGAATATCTGTGGATTCAGAATTTATTGAATTGATACCATGATTGACAAACATTTTTCTAAAAACTGTTTTATCCAAATATAATAAATTACATAATACTTTAACAAATCTGTAAAAATTTAATGAAAAAATTCAAAAATAATAATTTAACTTATTTTCTATAAATATTAAAAATAATTTTGTCACAATTTAGATCAAATAAAATTTCAATATAATATAATATAATAACTTCACTTAAATGATGAAAAATATTTATTTATCAAATAAAATTTAAAATAAAATATTTAAAATGTGGTAAAAGATTTCACTTTTTCATTGAGCAAAACAAAAATATAAATAAATTTATTTCCGGTTAATTTTTCCAAACTATTGATCATTTAAAGCTTATTTCTGTTAAGCTAATTTTAGAAAATATTTCGATATAATATACGAGGAAATAATAATAGTTTACAAAGAAAAAATAGTAGTTAGGTAAGATTTAATTAATTGATTTTACTTTTAATAGTTAATCACACATTTCCGACTACAAAAAATGGCCGTAGATATACCAAAACCAGTACTATATTTAGCTTTGAGCCAATGAGGTGAGTGTTTTCATGCTTCTATAAAGTTAAGAATAATAATTTCTAAAGATACATTGTGCTTGATTTAATGGTGTGCCTAACTAACGTTGGCGCTGGGGGGGGGGTGTCATTTAAATGTTCTAGGTTTGTTTATGAATTTGGCATCCACTCTTCCCTATACGCCTTCATGATTATTTTACTTTTTACCATCTGTGTACCATGGTAACAACCATATTAGTAATGTACACAGTGGCTGAAAATCAATGAGCAGATGAGCTCTACTACTACAACTATTCCTCATTACATTTTCATTTTTGGGTTCTGGATTGCCGATAGAAAGTCTTACGTCACTTTCCTATCTATCCTTTTCTTAGATTATTGTTCCTCCTTCTTTGATTAATTTTGGTTTTCATAACTTGATGTTATTCAATGTTACTTTCGGAAATTTCACGCAGTTCAAAGAGGTTTTTCTAGATTTCAAACAATAATTCAGTGTTCTCTTCAAAAAATATTTGAGCAGGGATCTGCCTATATTTCTAATTCTAACCTATGCAGAATCTAATCCCCGAGACAGTCATTTTCCGAATTCTATTTACCGCAGATGTTTTAGTTTATTCATACCACTTTCTAGAACCCAGAACACGCTTGGTTTCCTCCGCCTGAGCTACCTGACGGTCATCCAGGTTTTCCACATCCACTGTTTGGACCTCAGGTGAACAGATCAATCTATATTTACTCCACCCGGATTCCGAACATTAACAGGTTTCAAACAACACTGTGGCTTCCAAACGAAGATCCAACCCGTCGGAAATATGATGTAGCATGGCACAAAAACCGCTTGCATTACACACCTAAACTCCGCCAACCCAGTCTACCGAAGGGCCAAATTCCTTACTCCACTTAACTAACTTCCGAAACCGAACTACTCGAGGCACTTCCGCAGCCTCTTTCATTAGCCAGTTGGCTACATCGTCATTTTTGGGCTGTCCTTGAAAACATGGATTAATCTTTTAGAAATGAATAATAAAAAGAACGACAAAAAATTAAATCAAACGTTAAAATTTATTAACTTAAAAATTACTTTATACGCGAAACAAAATTACTATTGATGCATGAAATTCATAATCACCACAAACTGAGAGCAATTCACAAGTTGACAAAACAAGTTTATATAACAAGCTAAAAAAATGAATTTTCAGTCGATATTTATACTGATTGTGGTTGTTCCCAACACATTTGCTGCCACTTTATACAATCAGAATGTGATTAATTTTGATAAAGTGTGCATACATACATGAGTGCTGTCAAACTTAATTTACGTGAAACGATCGAATTATTTAATAATTTTATTTTTTTATTTTATTTCATTATTTCTTTATCAATTTTAATAAGAATATTTTTATAATTATATTTTTAATTATGTTGAGGATACCTAAATGATAAATAACATAATAAATAAATAAATTACATGGGGGAAGATTTTCATGACAAACGGGACGATCTATGGGAACTCAGAAAAGAAAACGGAAGTAAAAAGAAATAAAAAATGAGAGAGATAAATCAAATAAAAGAAAACAAACAAGAAATTAAAACAAAGTTCATTGTTAATTAAGAAGTACAAATGAAGGTGGAATTTCAAATTCCAAAAAAACAAAATATGGGAAAAAGCCGTATCTTGACAGCTTGTCAAAGATAGTGAAATTGCCAGGAGAAGGCGGCTTAACAAAAAAGGAAAATTGAAAAATATCTCGACATCTGACGTAGCGGGGAATACAGAAGAAAATGAAAAACAAAATCTGTCTCTAGTGCCACAAATGAAACGAACTATATAAAGCAGAACATTTAACCGAAAAATCAGAATTTAAATTAGGAAAAGTAGGAACAAAATTAGAAACAAAATTAGACAACGATGGACAAAACTTTATTGGAGAAAAAAAGTGGAAAATAATTGTAAAGAAAATAATTGCAAAGAATAATTTTTGGAGAAGATTTGAAGAAAAAAATTAGTTGACAAATTAGACGAAAAGAAGTTACTCGAGTATTTGAATAAAGTTGTGAAAACGGTTAAAGAAAACAGCTCAAAGTCCCAGTTGATAAACCAATCAGTAATTTGTGATCTTTTAATCCGGTGTTATACGCAATTGCTATTCCTCACTGAGTGTTGTAATAAGCATTGTATAGTCACCAAGCAGAGTGTTGAATTGATTGTCAGTGTAAAGTAAAAGTTTATTTGTGATTATCAAAAAAGATTTCTGTTGTCAAGTGTTAATTGTGGATCAGTCAAAGACACGCTTGGAGTCAGAATAAAATATTTAACTTTATCACCGACCCAATAACCCAACAATTATTTATTTTTAAAATTTATTTTTTAAATTATTTTTTTTCTTAAATTCTGCACTCTTTGTATGTAAATATTTTTGCATGTAAATTTGCATGTAAATACGAACCATAACATTCCTAATCAATTTGATTATGGTCCTTCGTATGTAAATTCGACCAATAATCATTCTTAATTTTTTACATTATTATTTATTTATTTTATTTATTATTCTTTTATTTTCAAGTTGGCAGACTTTTCAAATGCGTTGTTTCTCTCTTAACTATGTTAGTGATTGCAACTTCTTGCGTTTATCAATTTTATTATACTTGTTTTATTTATTCTCAATGTGTTGTGTAATTTACTTTGTATTATTTGGTGTATATAATCAAAAATTTTAATTTAATTTGCTGCGGTTTATATGCTATGTATTTCTGACTCATTAAAACAAGCTCTCAATTTTTTGGCTCTAGCCCAACACTAAGTTAACCAGTAATCTTCACGAAACTCATTGACACCCACTTTCTGGTGTTCTGTAAGCTGTTGGATGCTATTCTCTGAATCATCTTGCACACAAACTTCCTTTTTAGTAGCTTTGAAAGACGTATTGTTAATGGGTCCTCGCACTTTAGAACCAAATTTTGATACTTTTTACCGGCTGGAAGGTGTTCGCGATAATAAACCAACTTTGGCAGCATTAGACAACCACGGAAATCCATAGATTTATAAAATTCACCGGATAACTGCCATCTTGTCTGACTAGATTTTCAGGCGTAGTAGACGAATCTCGTAGTTTGACATCTAAAATGAATACTTTACATGTACATTTCTGTTTTGTTTACCATGTTCTACACATTCCACATCTCACAAAGATCATCATCCTTCTTTTCACCCATCGCACTATTCTCACTACATTTCATTACCTTTACGGTATTAACCATCACTCTCAACAAACATTTAGTCTTCATCTTATTTCTCACATTTAACTTGGCAAAATGACGATTTTCATACTTTTCTCAAATCTTAAGGTTAGGGTTAGGGTGATTGTGGAGTTAACCAGTAAAATTCTTTAAAAAAAATCAAATTATATTATAATTAGTACAAAGGCTACTCGGGCGTAAGGTGTTGGGTTTTTAATGTAAGTCGGTACTATGATCTGACTCCTTTGTGTTCTTTTCAAAATCTTTATTTAACACTGATGCAGTTACACTTTTACACTTTTATTAGTTCACTCACACTTGATACCATCAGGTTTTGTCTACACTCTTCAATTTTCCAACAAATCTCACGCAGGGATAGATCTTCCAACGGGAGATGTCCCTTTCTGGTACGTTCGATTTTTAAATTAACTTTAATGTTTCTCTCGCCAAACTTCTATTTTCTTTTCTTCGACCAACTGACAGTTTTGTTTTCTTGCCAGTTGCTTTTATACCCACTTGGTAATTGACTTTATTTTTGCAAATTAGTTTGGGTCTAACTTCACCCCGGTCTTCCTCTTGTAGGTCTAATTCAATAAAAGGGAATTGCCCCTTTTTCTTTGACGGCTCGCGTCACTATTATTTTATTCGGCTAATTTAATTTCCTTACCAAAATTGGATTGCTAATTCAGGTTTTCTCAAATCGCTCGGGTTTTCCATTGTTTCGATGTGTTTTTATCGATTTTCACCTCATTTTTGTGCCTCTCCTGTTGAATCCCAACAAAGGGGAGATGTTCTCGACCCTTGATGTTTCTAAAGTTGTTCCTTTGAAATCTTTGAACGCTGTGCCGAGGCTCAAGCGTTAGACGTGAGATGGCTTTTTGTCTGATGTACCCACATTGGTTGAGTTTGAGACCAAGATGGTGATTAAAATTTGACTGTTGATGTTTCTGTTTGAGGACTGTGGACCTTCGTTGATTGGGATGAAGTATGCATAGAGTATATGGTCAATTCCATGCAAACAGGACAGCCTGACTGAAAAAATTTCTATTAATTTTACAATATGTTTTGACTGTTTCTATTAAGTAATATATAAAACAATATGAATATGAAATTTTGTGACAAACGTTCAAGGCATTAATGATAAAGTGTAATTTAATTTGTTGCAATAATTGTTTATATTTTTATGATCATTACTGCGTTTTATTTCCGTAAGTTTGAATATACTTTATCGTGCATTTTTAATACTGTAATTAATATTTTTAATAAATATATACATTGTTAATGATTTATTTTATCAGTTTATATGTTTTATTTGCACGCAATGAAAGTAATTTGCTTTTAAAATGTGTGTAAATATTTTGTAACGCGCATAACAAAAACACTATATAATTTCCATATAATTGTATGTGTAACCCCCATTCATCCCTAACTTTTACAAAATAGAAACGGTTTATTTATAAACGGTTTTATACTGTTCTTGAATGTAAAATCTTTATATTTTACCTGTCATGAACAAAAAACATTCAGTAACGCCCGTTACTTTCATTGTTACGCGCGTTACCTCTTTCGTTATGCGCGTTACCTCTTTCGTTATGCGCGTTACTGTCGTATTTTCTCTCTATATCAGATGAAACAGTTAAAGTGAATAATTTCCTAAAGTGGCACACCCTAATAGATTTATAGAAGCGATAGACCTAGGATGAAGAATAGGAATCAGTTATCAGTTATACACTATGTATTAATCTTATAAAACTTACACATCATAATTTTAAACTTAGGCCTGATATAGTTTATAGTTTCATCAAAGATGTTTTTTTAACTCAATGATTATGAATGAACCTTTATGGAATTTAATTTCAGATCATGGCGAAAACCAATGCACAACGGCAAAAGGAGTTCCGGGAACGACACCCAGAATATAAAGAAAAGGAGAATGCTCGCAAGAAAGAATACCATTCTCGACGAAAACCGAAAGCTAAAAGGGATAAAATAAAGCTTCAGACACGGTTAAGAGTAGCGGCATACCGTCAAAGAAAAAAGAATATTGCTCACGATGAGCCATCATGCACAAACATGTCTTCTCCATATGGCTCACAAAGTTCCGAAACTAGGGCGTTTAACAGGTATTATGCGATATTAATTTATTTGCAGAATATCGGAACTTTATTAAACGTTATTTGATTATTATACATATGGTCATGGATTCAGGGTTCTACATTCAATGAAGACAGCTCTTCCTGGTTCACCCAGGAAATGTGCGCACATCTTCCACCGAATCCAGACAGAATATGGGATGAAACCTAAGAAGCATCCCCGTGGTTCCTATGTAATAAGCCAAACTGTTGTGGAATGTGTTCAGTCATTCTATATAAAGGATGATGTATCATACCAAGCCCCAGGGAAGCGTGATTATGTGTCTGTAAGAAATCCTGATGGAACCAAGGTGGAGAAACCAAAGGTAGATTTATTTTAATTGCAATGTTATATATTGACCAAAAACGAAACATACGATAACATGTGCTTATAACACAAACATTTCAGAGGTATCTGACAATGACACTGACAGAAGCATACCAGCAGTTTCTGACAGAGTATCCTGCAATGAAGATAGGAAAATCAAAGTTTTCAAAATTGCGCCCATCACATGTGCTAGTGGTAGGGGATACTCCACAGAATGTGTGCGTCTGTCAAATGCATTACAACTTTATCAGGTAATGTGTAAAGTGAACATTGCACAATGCAGCATATATATATATATATATATATATATATATATATATATATATATATATATATATATATATATATATATATATATATATATATATATATATATATATATATATATATATATATATATATATATATATATATATATATATATACATAAAGCTTGGGTATAAATTAACCTTTCAGTACCGTCAACTCGATATCCTGCATGATTCCTGAGATCATACCACCATATTCAGAGAAATGGACCGATTTGGTAGTGTGCGCGGATTCACGTGAGGAGTGTTTCTTTGGTGAATGCGAAAAATGTTGCTTGAGAAACGGTCTCAGAGAAATCGCACTGTCTGAACATGAAAGTTTGATGGAAGTGGAAATATGTCGTTGGGAAAAAAGAGAAAATGAGATTTTGCACCACAGCCAGTTGGTGAAGAGGAAAGTTACACAGTCTCTGGGGTCTGCCTTAGAAGTAAGAATGAATGCGTTGGTATCATCAACTGAACTTGCTTTTATTCGAATACAATATTTTCAAGGACCTTCTTCTGAATTTGCCGCAATTTCTAAAACACCATTACACAAAACGGTGGCAGAACAAGCACGCCAATGATTTAAAGTCAACTGCGACTCCTCAACGTGTCATTTGTCAATTTGATTTTGCCGAAAATTATGGTTGTGCGTTCCAAGACGAAACACAAGGAGCGCATTGGCTTCAGAGCCACGTTTCTGTGTTCACAGCGTGTTTGTGGAGTGGAGAGTCGACGCCGTGCTCATATGTGGTTGTGTCTGACAGTCTTGTTCACGACAAGACAACTGTTGCATCAAATTTTGTTCAAGTTATGCGAGAGTTTTTGTCTGAACACAGCCAGTGTGTTGAAATCCACATTCTAAGTGATGGCCCATCATCACGAATGAAAAACAAATTTACATTTGCATTGCTTGAGAATTTCCGTAATCAATTTCACCTAGACAGATTGACGTGGTCGTTTTTTGCCACTTCTCACGGTAAAGGACCCGTGGATGCCGTAGGTTAGTTGTTTGTTAATGTTAAGACTATATAGTATATATATGTCAACTAGCAAATTTATGGATCAGACTTGTAATTTTTCAGGGGGAATGGCGAAACGTATTGTTTGGAGATCTGTGTTGAGTCGACGTGTACATGCGGTGACAAATGCAGCAGAGTTTTCTGGGGCATTGGCTCAGTCACGTTCTAGTATGAAAGTGCTACTATCCACTGCTGAGACCATGCAAGATGCACTAGCGTTTGTGGATGCAGTCACCGTGTTTGGAAATGCGAAAAATATTCTTCCCGACCTTTTGCTTAATACACAATTAAAATCAACATTTAAAATGCTGAACAAATCACTCTACACTAAGGTCTTAATATGAGTAGAACTCATACCTAAACTTACACAATTCTGCACTCACACTCATGTAGTTGGTTGATCAGCAATAGCAATCTCAGTTATACCTAGACATATGCCGAATTGGATTTTGTAATAGGACTTTATGATAAAGTAATAGAAATAAGAGAGATATTCGGCATACGTATAAGTATAACTTAATCTAGATAGGTTAATTCAATGTAAATATAACTGTTCTAAATCTGAAAGGTTAAATTTCGAATTCCCACTTTAAAATCTTCATGAATGTATAAGACTTAGTCATAAATTATATAAATAACTATATGATCCTAGATATAATTATATTGATCAGTAATGGATAAATCCCGATTAAAATTCTAGATTTGGTTTTTAGGAATTTTTATAACTAATGTGAACTTCAGGAAATATAGTTTGTGAATAGTAAATCCTGATTAGAAATTATAAAATTTGTATATAAGAATTTTTTTTTTATTATATATAAATGTAGAACTTCAGGAAATATAATTTATGAATAGATACCAACAAACCAAAGATATTTTTGGGTAACTAAGATGATCCCATAGGAGCAACCATAAAAAGTCATGTAGAACCGACTAGAAGTTCCTAACCGGTAGAGGACAGAAATTATAAATATAAAATCAGAAAGTATGAAACCCAAAATCGTAAATGATTAAATATAAAATTATAAAAGATATAACTATGAATTATAAAATCGAAGTTCTAAAGTGTACGGTATAAAGTTACACCTTATAAAACATAGAATTTTAAAGTATGGGACATGAAATCGTAGGTTATCAAACATAAATGTATATATCAATTATAATATCTAACTTCCGAAATTACAAAACATAAATCATAGCTTAATAAATATAAAACTATAAAGTATAAATAGAAAATTGTGAATAATTAAATATAAAAATTATTATTATTGTTAGCCTTATTATCATTATTATCCTTACTGTGGTTATTATTATTACGATTAGAACATAAAATCATAGCTTAATAAATATAAAACTATAGAGTATAAATAGAAAATTGTGAATAATTAAATATAAAAATTATTATTATTGTTAGTCTTATTATCATTATTGTCCTTACTGTGGTTATTATTATTACTATTAGAACATAAAATCATAGCTTAATAAATATAAAACTATAAAGTATAAATAGAAAATTGTGAATAATTAAATCTAAAAATTATTATTATTATTAGTCTTATTGTCATTGTTATCCTTACTGTGGTTATTATTATTACTATTAGTATGAGTACTACTAGTATCATTATTATCTGTATCAATATTATTATTATTATTATTACTATTATTATTACTATCATTATCTTTACCATCATCTTATTTATTAGTGTCATCATCATTAACACTATTAATACTATAATTATTATTAATCCCCTTGGTAATATTATATCAGTAAAATAATTTTTCTCATTTCTTCTGAAAATAAAATTTAAAACAAAATTATTGATTTTAGGATTCCCTATCGCTAAATTTAGCGACACTAAGACCACCTTCCAATAAAATCACGGAAATTCCCTAAATTCTAATTTTAGTAACACCCCCCCCCCCTCGGAAAACCACCTCCATATCACTAATTTGAAATATATATATATATATATATATATGTGTGTGTGTGTATATATATGTATAATGTATCTATAGGTGTATGTGTGTGTATATATACATTATATAAGTGTGGGTGTGTGTGTGAATGTAGAAGTATACATGCGTGGTTCGGAGTATATCCCCATAAGTCTACAAAGTGACCTTCGGGATCTCAAAGCGGAATCATGATCACCACCCCTTCTAGGAAATGAAGTAAAGGTACGACAATTCATTAAGTCAACACATTAAAGGAATTCATTAAATTATTAGAAAATTAAGTGCATTCGAAATCAAATAAACATTAAAGAAAGTCACAAATTAAGCGCATTCGAAATCAAATAAACATTAAAGAAAGTCATAAATTTTATTAGAATTAACAAATATACCTTTAACAAAAATAAAAAGTCAAATTATAGCCTAAATTAGAAATATTCCTAATATTTCCATCTAGATAGTCGTAGTCAGGTAGCTTATGGCGATCACCGCTAAGAGGATCGGTTGGTGGAGCTGACCTTGATAATCGATC
Organism: Schmidtea polychroa; assembly: GCA_959609185.1. Lineage (NCBI taxonomy): Eukaryota > Metazoa > Platyhelminthes > Tricladida > Dugesiidae > Schmidtea > Schmidtea polychroa. Next base: position 212,346 of record CAUHTR010007340.1, read on the forward strand.
CATTGTAACTCCTGGAATAAGTATAAACTCAATAGTGAGGGAAATTTCCAAATTTTACCATTGGTGTAGTAATTCGTTAACACAAGAGAGCTTAATATATTGAGTACCGATGACAGTAGCTTCGAAAGGTCGGCCGGACGCTGATGTTGCTGGAATACTATTCTAAAATTCATAATATAAATATTTATCAATGTAAAACAATAATCTTACTACATTAAACTAATTAGATTATAGACACCCATTCAAAATTATGGTTTAATATCCATAAAAATTACTAGAATAAAACAAATAATTGTTTATAACCAATTTCATTAGTATAATTAAAAATATAGTAATGAATCAAGCCCAATTTTATGTTAGCAGTATTGATATTAATCATAATAAATTTTGCCGTTAATTAAATGTATTGATGAATTAACCCAGATTTTAGGTTAGCAGTATTAGTGCGAATTATAACGAACCTAGTAGTTAATTAAGAATATATTGATAAGTCCAATCCAGATGGTAGGTTAGCAGCATTAGGATTATTTATCCTAAATCCAGTAGCTAAAGTATTGTGTCCATAGGTTCTATTGTGACATCAATGTATAAGTCACATGGGTTATGCTCGATCTTAATAGTTATACTGCAGGTATGTCCCAATCAAACTATAGCAGCGACGAGGAGGCCAACAGCAAATGATCACTCGACTCCGGTCCCGGTACGTCTGGTATCACATCCATCGGTGGAGCCAGGGACGGGACCTAGATTGTTCCAACCGAGTAATCCGGACAGGCCCCGAAGTAGATGCCCCGGCCTGGGTAAAGGTAGAGCCGGAGAACAACCGGTTACAGGAGGCCCGGGATCAAGCGGCCTGGGATGTGGAAGCCGCTCAGATGCGACTCAAGAGGATCGAGTTGCGAATCCAAGCCGAAAAGGAGGGAAAAACTGTGGAAGACCTAGAGGAGGCCGAGGCAACCCCGCGGAAGAGGGGAAGGCCTCGCAAGCGACTGAACTAACTCATCGCCAAAATTTTTGAAAATTATTATTCAATTACGACTTAATTAAACTTTAATTATTACAGTCTTTTTAATAAATTATCTTGTGTATTGCGTGCTTAATATCTGAATCTATGTTTATTTATAATATTGATTTTATTTTATAATTGAATGAATAATATGCTGTAAGAATATAATCGTTGAATTTATCTAGTGTTCAAACTATTGGAAAATTTGCGAAAGGATAGGGAAGAAGCCCAAAAACAGGCCGAGGAGCTCCGCATACGGGTAGACAAGCTCAAGGGACGGTGCCGGGAACTAGAAAGTACCTGGTTTAGTCCCGAGGACATGAAAAAGAAGGTGGCGCTGTCCCTTCAACTGCAGACGCAAGCTGCGCAGGATCAGATGGAGATCCGGGCACTGAAGCTCCAGCTCCGCGCGTTAGAAACCGAGCGCAACGAACAAGTAGTTCATGGAGCCGCCATAAGCCAAATCCGGCCGTTGTCCGTGGAACTAGCCGCTATATACCCCCCGGCCGCGAAAGAGAAACCCAAAAGAAAGCGGTTAGGCCGAAATATTCGGGAAAAATGAAAGAAAGCTAGACTGGCCGAATACGAGCGGCAAGCAAACTCGTCACTAGCAGCCACGACGGAACTGGCCAGTCCCACCAATAAGCCTGTTTGAACTCATATTCGATTTTAGGTGTTTTGTCGTATTTTTATGTATTATTGTAGTCTGCAAATAATATGTTCCTTGTTAAATTAATACACATTTGTAGTGATAGAATGATGACTAGTATAGTTTATGATTGCCTGGAGAATGAGAGCTGTGCATAAGGTTGGGAAAACAATTTTGATAAAGGGACCTGAGAAATCGGACACACACCTTCTATCGGTAGTCCGTGAACCCATGGAGTGCTCGACAATTATAGTGCTTTGATGCGCTCACTTTTTGCGAGTACTCAACCCTTGGTACAGTACCAACGTTGATCACTCAACGGGTACCAAGCGGAAAAACAACGTTGTATCCTGGGTTACGCTGGTAACAGCACTTAAACATTCAACCACCAGTAACCCACCATACAAATTTGGGGGCTCAGCCGGGATGTGAAAATTTAATTGGTGAAAGAACCCGAGAATAGATATAATGGAGAGAGTAAAAGCTGATATAAAGTGATATGCATTCAAGAACGAGAAAATTGTTTTCCCAAACATTCAAACTTAGTACATGGATGTATGAATATGATAAAATGTATGTGGAATGTCTAAATGAGTGATGGAAGTTTTGAAGTTTGACAACATATGAATATACTGAAAGTGAGTATGAGAACACTGTACGAATAGCGTAGTAATAGAACGAATGATGACAAACGAAAATTAAAACGAAAACAAAAATATAATAGAAATTGTAAATATTAACGATTAATAAAATGTAAATATATGGAAATAATGAAAATTTAAAAATAGGGAAAAAGGGGGGATAGCACGCTAATAAAATTGGAACAAATGAACAACGTAATTAAACTTAATAGGGTAATAACGAATGGATATGGGTTATATATAATGAACGATTATAATAAAATCACAAAATCATGAGAGAAATTTGCGCGGGATAGAACATTAAACAGAGGGAGACAGGGTTGTTAAGAGTGATAAGTAGAATGTAAAGGTTTATTGAAGCACTAATAAAATAAGGTATTCTGGATATTAGAGGGAAAACGATAAAGTGGGAAAATGACGCGGAATATTAATAAAAAGAGAACTTTAATTAATAAATCTTAATTAGATGGAATCAACCGGCTACATTATAAAGAGACTCGAGAAATTCGTAAATTTAACACACAATTCGCTACAACGACTAAATCGCAAAGCGGACCAGTTGATGAAAATCCAAGACGAGATGAGCTTGAATCCAAGACCGCAAGCTGAGGAAATATGTGTAATGATGAAAATAGCAACACCCAATGCAGAATTGACCACTAAAAGAGTTTATCAAATTCAAAATTTACGATTAGATGATGCCAAATTTAACATCAAATGGCAGGAGATAATGATAAAAATGAAAACGATCGAGGGAAGAAATTAAAGAAGCAATCGAACATCAAGTTAAAGATTTTAGAAAATGCTTCATATGCAGAACCAATGAAATACGAGTAATGACGATCCCATGTGGTCATTTATGCTACTGCGAGAATTGCGCAGAAAAAATTAAACGATGCAACGTATGCGATACGAATGTTAGAGAAAAAATTGTAATATACCTCCCGTAAGGAGATGTTGTCAAATAAATTTCTTGTGAATGAATATGAAGCGATAAAATTATTAAATTATATTAAAAGTCCATTATAGCAACCGAAAGGTATAAAACATACGATGAACATAGACATATAAAGGACACAAAATACGTTAAATAAATAGACAAGCAACACAGCAATTAGAACTAAAATCAAAATTGAATGCAGGACTGATCATAGTCGTATGAATGAGCTGGTCGATAAGATCAGTACGATTTTACTTCCAATTTTCTTTTCTTCCTGTTTTATTATTTTGGCATAAAGAGATACGATAATGAGGGGATGACAAGTGAATCGTCCTTACGACACTTGCCCGGATGGGGAAATCCTGATCACCCTGATGAGAGAATGTAGTAGGATCCATCGCAAATGTTGGGGAGTTTCTGTCGAGTGACTGATCACCACTTGTGGGAAATGAACCAACGCGATTATTATATTTTTTTTTGTCTGGGAGACTGGGACTAACTAAAAGGGTAGATAAAATAGAAAATAAAATAAAAATTGAAAAACGCGCGCTAAATGTTAAAAATTTAATCCGAGAGCAGCTGCGGATTTGAAGAAACCGTTTTTGGACTTCAAATCAGATGAGGAATAATGATTTTTCCCTAGCGAGTGATGAGGCACCCGAGTACAGCGGCTAACCACCGGACTGTAGTGTCCAGGAGATTATCAGCCAAGGGACTGATGATGCTGGATCACCCAATACAAAACCCGGATACCACACGAGTATTGGGCGCATTTTTTCTGAGTTGCTAGCGGGACTTGATACAAAAACCCGGAATGGTAACGGGCGAGAGAGACCTGGTTACCCACACCGAGTATTAAGGAGCCCAGTGAAACGGTTGTGAGATGTGAGTCAACGGTAAAGGACTCGTACTCAATAGGCAACCAAGATTGGACCAGTTGTGAGGCGGAGGACCGAAAGTCAACTGCATATCCAATTTCCTTTTATCTTCACTAGTCGGGAGATCTGGTTCATCACTTTTGAGAATCACGATCAAGGCGATTAGGCATTTCCGTGTTTTTAATCCTGATAGATAGGATGTTTTTTTCTTCGTGATTATTGCTAGCAGGGGTCGGTACAAAACCCGGATGCCCACACCGAGTACCGATAGGCCCAGTGAAACGGCGATGAGATTAGAGTTACCGGTATTAGACTCTTTTCAATAAGCGGCCAAGAATTGAGCCAGTTGTGAGGCCTCAGCAGATTAGGGATTTGAGTAGGAGGAGCCTCGAATTTTTAATTAGCCCGAAAGTCAACTGTTAACTCAATTTAATCGCGGTAGGGACGATAGTAGGTGTAAAAACCGAAGGGCGTCTGGGGTTGGAGAAACCTCATTTAGGGCATTTGAAACCGGTCAGGGACCGAAGACCGCGAATACGGCGTAATGGTGTAAAAGCCCAGGCGTCTAGGAGTCGTAAAAGACTTCAATTTTGATTAAACCGGCCGGAAGCCGATGCCGACGCGGAGGTCTAACAAACCAAAGCGTTGAAGGGTAATAGTAGATTATATGGCGTAATGGTGTAAAAGCCCAGGCGTCTAGGAGTCGTAAAGACTTCATGAGATTAAAATGAGTTGATTAAACCGGCCAGGGAGCCGATGGTAATTGAGTGAAATGATTTAAATGAAATAAAAAGAGTTGATTAAACCGGCCAGGGAGCCGATGGTAATAAATGTAGATGCAGAGGTCGCGCGAACCAAAGCATCGATGAATAACTATGAAATTGATTAAATTGAAATAGATTAAGTGCGACAAATATGTGATGAGTAAAGGAGAATTATGATAAAGCGCCGGCGCAAGTGAAAATGAAACCAGTTTTTGGATGGGGAAAAGCGAACGAATAGCTAGTAGTGGAATTATTGAATTTTATTTATTAATGATATGTTTATGTGATTGATATTATATTTATATGACGATTATAAAAGGGATN